>JAHWXV010510332.1:0-13115 GCA_024586415.1 Phrixothrix hirtus | reverse complement strand
AATGACATATTTATCTTAAACAAATCAAATTTTGAATGAAACGCTTTTTATAGGTTATGTGAATGACATATGATTTTAGTCGATACTGCTCGACTTTGTGTGACCGCTAATTTACATTTAATTGCTAGTAGTTGATTGACATCCATTGTAATCGATGGTCGTGTTTGCTGTCTGACTGCAACCCAGAGAGAACAGAGAGAGGACAGCTAATATTAAATAATTGCGAACAATTCGTCTGCGCCATCTTTGAATGGTGGCAAGAAAATATAATAAAAGCGGGAGTTTTAAAAATAACAACAAAATTAAATGAGAACAAATGACAGGAAAATTTAAATAAACCACTTGAAAATTGATTAAACAATTTATTGTATTATAAAATTTATACATCAAATCATTTACATTTACAATTTAATATTTCATTTTTAACTGTAATTTACATAACACGTACATATAACCAGTTCATTTACTTTAATTTATATTTTGGCCCATATGCTTTAATATAATTGTCTACAATTTCATTAACTCTGAAACCCTTTTTATGAATGTTGCGATTTAACATAGTATAACCATTCTTTTGCTACAGCGATTGTCCTTGGAATACTAAAGAATTTAAAATCCTTATTTAATTTATATGTATTTCTACAGCGCAAAACTAAACACTTTTTATGACGAGACCCTTTTTACGGTAGATACAAATCAAAACAATTATTATACTGTAATAAAATGACTTACAATTTAATTACCTTAATAAAATTCAAATTAATTTATATGAATGTTGAAGCTATCAAAAATACTTTTTAAATTAACACATACAAAACAAAATTGTGCAATTCTCCCTTGTGAATATTATGATAATTTGACATAACTATCATAGATAAACGATAACCATTAAATCAAACAATATACAAATCATAGAAAACTTATAAGCATAGACAAGTAACCAAAGAGAATCTATATATTGAGTGATTCGTTACTGCCAGCTCAATCTATGAACGGTGGCTAGAATTAAAACATTGGGTTTTATTTTGTTTATATAACTGTCCCTTCTCTCTCTCTCTCTCTCTCTCTCTCCCCCTCTGTGCTGCAGCCTTAACAATATAAATTTCAAGAATAACTCTAAGATTAACTGGGTTAACTGTCTAGATTAAAATAGGAAAATTAAAAATTGTATTATTGCAGTAATTTTAGTTTCATTTTTTTATTACACATAGGCTATAATTTCAGCTTAAAGAGTAATTTAAAAGAGAAAAACTTTCACTTATATATAAACATTATATAGTTCCTTGCGACGAATAACCCCAGAAATGTTTTACATAACCCCAAACACTTTGGAGTTTATTAATTTGTGGTGCACATTCACTTCATGTTTATATTCACACGATTTTATTTTATTTCCACACGCATTCACAACTAATGACAGATATGTTTGTCTTTTAATTCTTATAATGCTTGTAGATTTTAATTAAATTTTTATTTCAAAACAGTGTCGTCTGATATACATTTTTGGTTGTCTTTTCTAAAATGTTTACTTTGATTACATGCTTTACATTTAAACTTACGTTAAATTATTTCACCTGTCCAACTTTGAGTATTGCTTATTTACACTATTCAATCTACCTTATTTTTGGGCTTAATTATTAACTTTAATGAATTTTTAAAATTCGAGTAATACCTTTTCTTTACTTAGGTTCTTAAGTCACTGAAAAACAGCTTTAAATGGACTTGATTTTATACCCTAAAAGCTGAATCGACATTTTTCTAGCCTGTTCTCAGAATTTTTTACCCTTTTTGTAAAATTGAAATGAATTTGGATTTCAATATTCTCATCAGCTTCCCGGCTGTCTGGAACTTACGAATGTTGAAGATTTTGGCCTAAAAAGCTTTAAAATAGACGATATTTTGATTTTAAGAGTACCCTCAATGTCAAACCCCAAATTAATGTAAATTCTATCAGGATTTATATAGGTAGGTTAATGTTGTCCTTAATTACTTGTTAAATGTCTTTATTGTTTTAGGAATCCAGTCTAATGTCCAGAAATTTAAAGATTCGGCTTAGCTTACCGCATTTTGTTCTTCAAAATTATTCATTTAAAAGTTTACTTTGCTACCAAATTTTATAGTGACAATAGTGTCTATATACTTTTTAACATATTTACAGTTAAGCTTTAATAAATCTTTCACATTTTCAAATGTCTTAAATTAACTTTTTTGTACATAAACTTCTTAAAAAGTTTGTTTAATATTATAACATGTTAACCAAAGAATTAGAAGAAGATATAAAGAGCATTATAATTTAGATACATTTACTAAAAACTAGACACAAGTTGCCACATTGTGACTCAAAACCAACTTTACTGTAAGAGTAAAACGTCACATAACCTATTTGTTTATTATAAATGTCAACCTTGTAGAATAAAAATTAAGTTTTATATTTTAAATTGCATTATGAGTTAGTGGCGAAGAACGAGTTATTTTCTATAACTATTCAAGCGTAAATATGTAGCTGGTATCGAATATCTGTAAGACAGGAAACACTGGCCATCTTGGTGCACCTATTTCTTAAAAACGTCCCATATTTTTGCTGCTTATGCTCCTTCCATCCTCTACTAATTCTTTGATTTTTACTAATATTTATTTACAAATTTTTATGTTTAATTTATGCTTTTACTGTTTTATTTTATGTTAATTTAATATTTTGACTTGTTACACATTTTGAAACTTGTGCGAGTTTATTTTTCCATCTATTTTAACTTGATTGTCTCTGATTTCATAAATGTTTTAACTCTATATTGTATCTTATGCATTATGCAAAATTGAAAAGGAATAAAAATAAGATCAGTATGTCGGTCTAAATACGAGGTGTGATCAAATATACGGCAAATGAATTTTTATAGCAGTAACTGCTGATGCTACATCTATTTAAAGTAATAAGTCCGATAGCCTGATAGTTTGAAATAGTCAATGTCAAGTTTGAATAAGTTCTGACTTGTCAGTCGGCTTCCAGAATAGGAAGAGTGAGGTCGTGTCTGACGCGCATCGTGAATTTCTAAAAACGCGTTAACATTAAGTTTCATTTTAAGTTACAAAAAAGTTCCAAAGGAGTTTATGAAATGTTAAGAGCAGTGTGTGATGATTCTGAAGACTGTTTACAAGCGGTATGAAAGATTTAAAAGCGGAAATGAGTCTGTTGAAGACGAGCAAAGATCGGGACGTCCTTCGATCTCAAAAACAAACAAAAACGTGCAAACAATGACAAAACCGATTCGTTCAAACATGTGATTGACTATTCGATAGCTTGCCGTAGAACTACACATCTCGTGTGAGTCCGTGCAAAGCATTTTAACCGATAATTTGCAAATGGAACGAGTGAATGTGAAATTTGTTCTCAGATTTTTAACAGACGAACAAGAGGAAAATCGTGTGTCAGTTTGCACGGAATTGAAGGCTCCTTTTGCAGCAGATTTAGCACGATGTGACTTCTGGCTCTTCCCAAAAATAAAAACCGTGCTAAAAGGAAAGTGTTTTGGCACTGTTGGCCCTTTGTATATAAAATTAAAGTAGTTTTAGTTCTTTTAGGTTCTAAAATATAGTTAAATTATATAGCCCTATTTCAACCTCGCGCGCCCCGCTTTCCTTTATCTTAAGTATTCGTTTTTTAGTTTTAAAATATAGTTTCGTCTGGTTTATCGTTATTGCATCACCTCGCTCTTATAAAGCTCTCGCACCCCTTGCTAAATAACACCGATATTACGTGTCGCTTTTAGTATTGCATAGTAATAATTGTTAATATTAAATTAATTTCCTTTTAAACAGATGTAAATATTTTGCGTATCGAGAATTTTGTTCTGCCGAATTATCCCGTTTTCCTTCCTTTAAATTTTACCTTAAAGAACAAAAATCTGTCACGCCGCTATGTCGTCTTAGAAATTTTAAGGTAAGTTCTTGTACTTAAATTTGTTGTCATTTCTTATAGTCCACTGATATATAATTTTCATATGTATTGACTGCTTGTGTTTAATGAATATAAGAATCCTACAATTTCTATTATAAAGCATCTTGTATTCATTACTACTCAAAGTAATTACCAGCGCCAAAAACTTTGGGACGCACAGGTGTTTTTCCGTGTGTTCCTGTAACGGTTTCATATAAAGCGTAACCAGGCACTATTCCCAACTTTGAGAATACTACGAAGGAGGAACTGAAGGCCCTTCTGAAAGAAGCCTTCCGGAAATGCTTCCAATCATGGAATAAACTTTGGGATAAGTGCATCGCTATCCAAAGGGAGTACTTTGAAGGAGATCAATTCAAATTTGGTGTAAACCTATTACTTTGTTCATAATAAATTCTTGCACCGTATTTTTTGATCACAGCTCGTTTTTTTATGAACTTCCACAATGATTTGGTATGCCTGAATGTAAACCTATATCCACTCGACTTAAAGTTAATTTAAAATTAAGAGAAAATAAGAAGGAGCTGCCTACATTTGAGAAGAAGTTGCCGTATCGAAAATTTGTGTGATCATTGACGTATTTGGCTGTAGCTACTAGACCAAATATTACAAACGTAGTCAGTGTTTTAGATATATTTAACGGTTTTCACAGTTATGATCATTGGCTAGCAGTAAAGTGAGTTACCTAAAAGGTACTATAAATATTGGAATCACCTATTTGTGTATTAAGACCAGAAAAGATAATTTTTATTAAACGTTATCAAATATTAAGAAATAATTAAAACAGGTTTACTAATTTGTACATAACTTGAAACATGTATTCAAAAATTTAAAATGAAATTCATGCTTACGTATTACAATACAGATACATTTTTAGTAACAGCAGAAGTAGACTTTTAGGAGTGTTTTTTGGGTTACTTCGCCTTGATTAACGATATACTACTGCACTTCCAATGCTGCTTCAACTTAAGATCTACCTTTTGACTAAAGTATACTCTAATTTACATTATTAACATGGTCAACACATTAAAAAGCGCTTTCAAATCTGCACTTTAGCTGAACTTTATAAATGCATGACAAATGATTTTTTGCTACAAAATAAATGTTGAGATGCTAATGCCTTTGGAGTGTGCCATAGGCTGGATTTGTTACTATAAAGTTTATTTATTTATTTAAACTTTTCAGGATATCTTGAAATTTCTCTCGCTGATGGTGTATCGCTGTGGTCTGAAGGACTTTTCTTGGGTAAGAAAGACGATGATTAAGTTAAGAATAGTTGATTCTGATATCTGTAAATAAGTAATTATTGCAGGACATCTAAAAAAGCACCGTTTTTGGGCACCGAAATTATCAACCAAACAATCCCGTGTAAATCTACCGAGGGTTTTATTATTTCAAACGTTAAGATACAACTGCTCGCTCTCAAGTGCACGTAGATGGCGGGTTACTTACAAAAACGTTAAAATAATGTGTTTTTCACGACTACACTAGCGATAAATAAAATTATTTGTAACCTATATTGACAAAATTATTTGACTGTTGATAAACAAATAAATTGAAACAAATTTGCATTTTTTTTGCAGTGATCAGTAACATAGAAGTCCATGTATTTGACATTGTAATATTTAGTAATATTTATTTATATATGTTTTACTGTAAATATGCTGCTGTTTGTTTTCTTTAAATGAGTTGAAGAGAAAAAACAAGCTTTAAACATTTTACAATTGTTACTGTTTTAATAAATCTTTTTCGTCGAAATCGAATCTAATTATATTTTCAACGTTATGCTAGTGTTGTTAGCACAAAGAAAAAATGTAATTACTTCCTAGAACACGTGTAGGTAACTAATATATACGTTCTAAAATATAAAATTCATCCATCTTAAAAATTGGTTGTATAAGTTAGTTCTTTCTCTGACGATGATTTTCTGATAAAATTGAAACATGTAGGAATTGAATTAATTAAGAATTAAAATACAATTGATTTGACTTAAATGATTCATAATATAATAACTTAATATATGTATACGTTACCGGAAAAGTAACTACTACAAATCGTACAAGCAGATGTGGATAATTTTTAAGCAAACTCTTCACTGTTAGTGAGAGTAATGTATATGCTAAAACGACTGACATCATGGTTACCATGACAACCTAGTCTACAAGTGCAAATGTTTTACATGCTAGTTTCTAGCTCTTAATTTGTACAATAATTTGCGATTTTATGGATGTAATTTTAAGCGCTTTATGAATTGAAATTCTTTTATTTTTTAGTATTTTAATATATTTTTGATCTCAATAAATGAATAATATAATTATATTTTAAATAACTACTCGTATAGACAAATTCGGCGAAGAGGCTCTTCACCTACTTCAGCTGAAAAGTGCCCTGCCCGGTATCTTTACAACCATGTAATACACTTAAAGGTGGATTCACATTTGTCATCATTGAGATAGAATAATGAGAACATTTTCTGTCACGAAGTCGAATAGTAATATATTGTTTTCTAATTTTCTGGAGGTTCGAAAATGAGCAATTGTTTACCGATTTACTTTCCAAGCAGTTCGAAAGTGCTTACTTTCCACCCGGTAAATCCATGGTAACAATTGTTATTTTAGCTTTACTACTTGTATTATAACCACACTTGTTATCAATGACAGCAAGTGTAAAAAAATTAGTAAACGCTTGTCATTAATTTTATGTATAATGTCAACTTTTGAAGGATATTTTGAATGATTGCGAATAAAATAGTATACAAACTTCAGCGAAAGTATCAATTCTATCTTAATACTATTAAGTTACACGTTGCTTGGTTTACGCGATCTTATAAACAATTGCTAACGTATGGGTATATTTAAAGTTGAATAAAAATTACTGTAGCGACCCGGCCAATTTCCCTATCTCCATTACGTCAAACACGCTCTTTATTGAAAATTTCAACAGGTAGCGCCGTTCAAAACAATATCTTGAGTTTTTAATAATTTATATTATTAATATCTGTTTGCTTAGCCTTACAGTTTTTACAACTTAATAAAATATTTTTGCTTTAAAACCTTTTTAAACTAATACTTGGTAATTAAACTAAAAATTCCATTCCTTAACTAAAGATTTATCTAAATATTAAAAATTCGAAGTCATTTTTATCACTTATAAAATTGTATTAATGGTTGATAGAATACATGATAATTAAATTAAGATAAATGTAGTACAGAATTTTTATACACTTTATTTTTAAAAATTTACGTAAGCATGTGTATAAAGCTTAAGCGTATGCGCACTCTATATTACAATTTAGGTAGCTATAAGCCGGAAACCGGATAAGGGTTCGAGGCTATCGTATAGGTTTCTTAGCTAAATATCCTTTGTTTTCACAGAATATGGCTGCCATATTTAGTTTTGATGTATGTTTTCGAACGTATAATAACAGTTCATCTAAATATACGGCAATGTTATAGCCTAATGTTTAAAAGTAGGTGGAAATAAAGTGTAGAATCTATAAATTTTATTATGAACTCTTTAAATTTTGTTGCTGTGTTGTTTTTTGACGCGAAATGTTTGTGTTTACATCGATGACTGAAATGTTGAATCCTTAATTTGTCATTTTAAGGTAATTTTTAAATTATTGACGTCTTTACTTACTTGTATATAGTGGAAGGACTTATATATTTATGTTTATTTTTGTTTTGGAGATGATTCTAAACGTTTTAATAAAGTTTGATTAGTTGTGAGGTGACAGTTTCATTTTCATTTTGGGGTTTATTTTGAAAGATCGCTTCAATATATTCTTTATTATAGTAAATTATTGCATCTTCCGTGGCTATAGTGGTAGTTATTCATATATTTGTATTTACAGAAGTTCATTATAATTCCAAGTAATAGAAGCTTGCCTTATATGCTTAAAATATAGAATATTTCTTGAATAGTAATTGAGCTATATATAAAGTTAAAACTTGTTGCAATTATTTCTGTAGGCATATTTTATTTGTAAAGTTAGTTAAAAATTAAATAATTACTTCTTTAGCTGAATTTCTTGATGTTTGTAGTGTTCTTAATATGCCTAAAGCGCTGTTGACATTTTTTTCTGATTTGACAACTACATCAATTATTGTAGTCGGTCGTTAAAACTTTCCTGGTTTAGTAATTAACAATTTTAAATAACCCGCGTTAATTTTGCAATATTAATTATAAACATTTTTGTATAATTTTAGAGCCTTTTCAACAATGAAAAAAGGGACTAATATTTATGGATATAAACGTTTAATAGTGCCCCAATCATTCAATAATACATAAGGATGAAATGTTAATAAAGCATTTGAAAAGCAATAATATTAAAAATTGTCGAGCAGCACCTTTTAGGGGCCTCAAACGCCAGTTTCTTTGCGCATGAGTGACCTCGAAGCGAATCTTACATTTTGATTGCTATATGCGCAAGCGCCGATTTATCGTCAATCTTTTCAAAAATATTTCCTATTAGGTTATGTGATCTTCATGTTTAAATTAAATTTTCTTTTATAGCAAATATATTTGATCTGGAATATAGCGGCGAAGGAAAAGAAATAATCGGCGTCAATGCCAATCGAACAAATTTGGTTGGCAATGCAGGAATTCCAATTGAAGTCATGAGTGTCTGTTTAGGTTAGTTTGACATTTTTGTTATGATTTTAATTTATTAATTATTAAATTAACAGAATCCAGTACAATTCTTTCAAGTTCTGTGAGCACTGCTTCCAAACAAGAACCACTTGAATCTAGCCCAACATCTTCCGAACCTGCACCGAATATAGCAAAATTAGTATTAACCAACAATTCCTCTAATGCTACTTCGGTATTACAAAAGGTACCGGCAAGTTCAGTAATAACAGTGGTTAACGCATCAGGACCTCTGACGATTTTAAAAACTTTATGTTCGAATTCTTATGGAACATCTGCACCTCAGTTTACACTTGTTAATTCAAGTCCGCTTAATGTATGCAATGCAGTTGGTAAGCCAATTACAGTCGTTGGTGCCCCACCTATTACTGTTGTACGAGCTGTTTCAAATATCACTTCGCCTCCTGTACAAATTAGTGGTGAAAATACAAAAACTAACGATACACTTACAAATACCATTTGTAATACACCTGCAGTCAATGGTTCTTCAACAACAGTAACAGAAAGGCTGCCCATTCATAACGTGTTTGTTAAAAATACCACAGTTCCACCTGAATTAATTCCGGCAACAAGTGAAGTTGCCCCCGTTCAAAAACTTACATCACCCACTCCTTTTTTACAGAATAATGTAAGTATATTGTTTTGCACATTCATTGTTTTTAAACAAATCTTTTTTCAGGTTATACAAGCCATAAGTACAGGAACAATAACAAAAACGGCAAATGGACAAAAAGCGGGTATAACAACGAATAGTAAATTAAAAATTATCAGTAATGTTCTTGTTTCATCTTCAATAGTAACTGCTAGTTCCAACAATGTTTCTAGTAACTCGAATATTGTGCGAAATAAATCAACAACACCTAAGCATTACGTACAGCAAAAAATGTTAAATAATTCATTAAATGGAAATTCTAAATATTTAAGCAAATCGGCTGTCAACACCAACAATTTTGTTAAAGCGAGTACTTCTGCAAAAAGTTCAAGTAAGGGGCAAAAAATGTTTGTTATGCATAAAAGTCAACAAAAAACGATGCCACCTTTAAATAATAATACAGTGGCAAGATCTGGAATTAAAACGCTTTCACCTCAGGCAAGAGGAATTTCTAATCAACAAATGCAAAGAACAAGTTCAGGTTTAAAAACAATTCCTCCCCAAAGATCATCAAAACTTGCAAATAAACCTAATTATATAGGTAAACATGCTATTCAAGCGCAGAAATTCAAAAATTCAAGTAATTTAACGAAATTAAAAAACGTAAAGCCTCCCGTTCCTACTGTTAATGTATTTGCACATCGTATGCCTCCAAATACTGGTAGTGTTACTTATCACCAGGCTTTAACTGCAAACATTTTACAATCGTTGAGTGATTGCAGTAATGAAGGAAGTTATTCATCTAATAGAAATTTTGATTTCTCCACACGATATGAAGGACTTCATAATTACAATGACATTCGAACTTCCAGGTAAATGATTGTATAATTTATTTCTATTTTGTAAATGAATTTTTAAAAAATTTTAGTTATAGTGATAATTACCTCCAAGCACCACCCAAACCGCAGTCGAATTTAGAAGCTTTATCATTTGTCTGTCAAGCAGTCCTTTTAGATCATAATTACAATGCATCTCCACCAATGGAATCTCCTACAAGACCAGTACCTTCCACGACTTCTACAGTACAACTAAATGGTACATCTGCTGGATCGTATTATACACCTAACTCACGTAAATTGAATTGTGCTAAGCATGAAGGAATATTATTTATATAAAATTCTTATAGGAATTCGTTCATCGCTAAGCAGCGTAACACACACACCTTCCACATTATCAAGCAATTCTAGCACTTCTATTTTACCAAGTAACAGCAGTTCAGGATTACTTCAAGATGATGATGCTGGCTCAGATATTAGTTGTGGATCTGATCGTAAATTAGAAACTGAAGGTGAAGAAACAGACACAGCTCCTGAAGCAGAAGCTGTTAATAATGAAGATAATTTTGATCACTATGGCGATTATGTCACACGATGCATATGTGGATTTTTACATGATGATGGTTATATGATTGAATGTGACAAATGTAAAGTATGGCAGCATGTACGTTGTGTGATTAAAAATTATAAAAAGGTACCTGATGATTACTTGTGCGAAGTTTGTGATCCTAACAAACCGGTAGATAGACCTAAAGCACGTAACTTGCAACAGCAATGGATGAGAGAAAATCAAGAACGGGATGTAAAATTACGGAAAGAAGCAAAACTTCGTGAATTAAAACTTAAGGAAAATGTAAGTGACAGTGATTCATCGGATAATGAACAAGGGGGAAATGTTTTAAATAAAAATCGTGTCACCACCAACACTCGGAGAAAAAGTGATCAAGGAATAAGGCCGAATTCCCGTCAGCGCAGAGATTCCAAACCTGAAAGCATAACTAGACGAAGTATGAAACGGAAAGAGAGAAGAGTCCCCAAAAAGAAGGTTTGTGATATATTTTTTATCTAGTTTTTCAACATTAATATATATGTGTAAATAGGTAAAACCACCTCTAAAAAGCCACAGTGATGAAGAACCAGCTACAGAAACGTTAAATCATTCAACAATTTCGCAAATGCCACAGCTTCGCCAATGGATTGAACATTATGAGGAAGCTGTTACAAATCACTATTCTCCAGAACTACGAGCTCGTATTTCAAATATTCGAATAAACGGTGTTCACTCTGAGCTTTCTTCTCAAATGGACACATCAGTTCATAAATGCAGAGTATTTACCCAGCCACTTACGAGCCTGAAGTACCTTGTCAGTACAATGCATTTACCGCCCAATACTGCAGTTATAGAGTTACGAGGTAAATATATGCTATCAACTCAACACAGAAGCGTAACGGGACATGGAGGGAATCTCACAACTCGTCAGCATTCTCAAAGGCCGGGTCCCTTTTTGTTCTTTTACCGTCTTCATAAAGACAATACGGAAGTGTGCGTTGATACTAGAACATATGGAAATGATGCTCGATTTGTTAGAAGATCTTGTAGACCTAATTCAGAATTGAGACATTGCATAGAGAAGGGTGTTTTACACCTTTATATTGTTACGTCGATTACAGTTGAACGAAATTTAGAGTTAACAATTAAACATGAATCTCATGATATAGCGGTAGCTGGTACAACACATGTGGCATGTGCATGTGGAAAATTGGAAGACTGTCTGGTTAATAAAGGTTCATTTAAAAGGAACGGTGAAAATACAGATATGTAAGTAACTTTTGTAGTTATAATTTAACAAATATACCTATATATTTTTTAGTTCGGGGTTTCGAAAAAGACGTGGAAGACGAGTGGCATCTTCGTCAACAGAGCAAGAAAACACAGTTTTACTTAAACCTAAAGAAGAAGTTCAACAACCCCCATCTCCTATTGATATCAAACCAGAAGTGGATATAAAAATTGAACCCGAACTTATTGAGGACATCAAAATTAAAATAGAAATTGAAGATATTAAAAAGGAAGAAGAATTTTATGAATCGCCGCCCCAAACAGAAATAAAAGAAGAGCCTGAAAGTCGAAGTTCGTCGCCCACTGCATCTACAAAAAAAGTAGTACAAAAAAGTGATTCTGAAGATAAAAAAGAAAATTTAACTAAAGAGAGTAGTTCGATTGACAAACGGAAATTAAGTCGTGAAGAGCGTAAGATTGAAGCTATAATGAAAGCATTTGAGAGAATGGAACGGCAAGAACAAAAGAAGCAAGAACATCAGGCAAAACAGGCCCATCGCCGTGAATCCGAACCTTGTCCTATTTTAAAAGATGACGAAAATAAGATTGAACCTAAAGCCAAACGACGGAGGCGTAAAGGAAGGGCGAGAACCATAAGTACAAGTGCACAAGCAAGACGTAATCGTCTTAATTCTGCCGATTCATCATACGCCACTTCTGGCGACGAATATCTGTTGTCACCTACAGATAGCATTTGTCAAAGTCAAACTCCAATAAAAGATATTAGTCTTGAAAATTCTCCAAATAAAGATACTGGACTTCTTATTCTGGCAAATTGTGAAAATTCAAATGGAAATGAAATGAAGGTAAGTATTTGTAAATGTTTATTGTATTAATCAATGTTATTACTGTTGTAGTCTCCAATTCAAGATGTTGACTGCAATTCAAATTCAGCGAATTCTTCACCTGAAACGCCTTTGTCTTCAGCTTGTTTACTTGTTGCGGCTGCAGTAGAACCGTTGGAACCAAATTTTAAATTTCCTAAAACTAAGAAGGTTTGTATTTGTTCTCTGAAATGTTAGAGTAGAATGTTACACCCAAAATATATCATTTCGTAAATTTTAAGCATATATATGTGGCACCCAACTCACATGGTACTCGAGCTTCCGAAGCTAAATATTAGAATTTTATAAACATACTTTTATTATTTATAATTAGGGGGCGGAATATATGCAAAGTGCATATATATGCATTTTTTGCATATTTTGTAAATTTTATAATAAAATGCATATTTTTCACAAATTATTA
>JAHWXV010510304.1:0-14931 GCA_024586415.1 Phrixothrix hirtus | reverse complement strand
GCAAGTTGAACATTTGCCTGTTATTGAAAATGGCATGTCGAGTACTAGAAGACACGTTAAAGCACCCACGTATGATGGGAAGGCGTCTTGGGTCAATTATCATAAATAATTCATGGCAGCCGCAACGTCAAATGGATGGACCATTGAAGAAAAGGCAACTTCCTTAACAGTGGCTCTACGTGGGGATGCTTTAGACATTCTACAGACAATACCGGACAATCTACAGAATAACTACGATTACCTTATTTCACGATTAGAAATGCGATATTGAGATAAACATCTGCAACAGGTCTACTGTGCCCAGTTAAGAAATCGTGTACAAAAGCTTGGCGAGAACCCCCAGGAATTTGAAGCAGAAATTGCGCGGCTAGTAAGATTAGCAAACCAACGGCTCCAAAAAGTTTTATTGAACAATTTGGGGTGCAAACATTTGCCGAAGGTCTTAGGGATTCTGAAACACAACAAGCACTTAGATTAGCACATCCGCGTGACCTTGCTAGTGCATTGGCTCACGCACTGGAATTTGAAGCTGCCAAACAAGCATCGAAGGGTCATGCTCGCGTACGTATCGTCGAAAAAGTCAAAGATGATGTTAAGAGTCTACAAGAAATGCTACTGATAGCACTTAAACTAAAGGAACGTAAACCACAATGGTGGAAGTACGGTAAATGGGGACATGTACAGAGAAATTGCCTGCAGATTATGAGTAGTCCTGCTGATATCATAAAGCATCAGGAAAACTAGAAAGGATCGATGTGAAGGGACGAATATCGATCTCTGCTAGTTATGTCCCGGAAATCACCATCCAAGTGGAATCGTTAAACCATAAACCAGATAGCCTTTACATTAATGGAACAATCGCAGGAAAGAATTGCCAAATGCTGCAGGATACAGACGCAACAAAGACAATAGTTAAATAGTTAAATTGTTACAAACATTGAGATCAGTTGTAGGAAGTTAACGCATCGCGTACTAGTAGCTGATATTGAGGAACCTGTTATATTGGCCACAGATGTCATGTTTGAATTTGGCTTCGCCCTAGACTTAAAGGACCACATTATACGAGGTAATGATGAGAGAGATACCTATAAATCAGCGGGATAATGGCCATGCAATAAAAATAGTACTAGCAGAAAAAGAAACATTACCGCCAAGCAGTGAAACAATAGTTATGAACCAACCGGATGGAGACTTTCGGTTAGGATGTATAGGAATTCTAGAAACCAGCAGTATTTGTAGAGATATTCTGGCTGGAAGTGTTGATCGAGGCCAAGTAAACAACACCTGTTCGCTTGATGAATGTCAACACCTTCCAGATGACTCTAAAGAAGGGCACTGAATTAGGGTCATGTACACCTATCCCATCTGTGGTACGTTGCACAAAAGTCAGTGAGAAGGTTTTGCCCGTAAAGAAATTATCTAAACTGCATGCCCCACTCGAATCCTTGGATAACGGGTTATCTCCTGAGCAAAAGGATAAAGCAAGTCAGTCGATCCAACGATATGCCGATATATTTGCCACGGACGACGGTTTGAAAGAAAGAACAAATGCTGTGACGCACAAAATAAATACCAGTGATGCCCTACCAATACGTCAACGACCAAGGAGGCTGCCTTTATCCAAACAAGGCGAAGCTGAACAAATAATTAAGGACATGGCCCGCGAAGGGATAATAGAGTAATCCAGCAGTCCTTGGGCATCGCCAGTTTTACTGGTTAAAAAGAAACATGGTAGCACCAGATTCTGTGTGGATTACCGTCGTTTAAATAATGTGAACAAATAGGATAACTACCCCCTACCCAGAATTGACGACATGGAACCCTAGCACCGGGAAACGACAGCATTCTCAATTGCATCTGGGTTCTGGCAGTTCACTGTGATGCCTTTTGGCTTGCGCAATTCACCAGCGACGTTTGAAAGGCTAATGGAATTGATCCTGAGAGAGTTGTCTTGGTAAACATATCTAGTATACTTGGACGATGTCATAGTTATTGGAAAGACCTTCAATGAACACCTGAAAAATCCGGAAGTGCTACTTGTTTCAAAACAAAGTGAAATACTTGGATCATGTAGTCTCTGATAAAGGTGTGGCAGCTGACCCAGAAAAAATTTAGTCCGTACGAAAATGGTCACAACCGAAAGATAAACATGAATTAAGAAGCTTCTTGGGGTTATGCACATAGTATCGTCGATTTGTAGGTAGATTTGCGGACATCGCAAAAACACTTACAAAACTTACTGAAGAAAACCAACATTTTTTATGAAGTAATTTGAAACACCTATACTCTGTTACCCTAGATACGGATACTCGCCACGACGGCATCGGTGCAGTGCTATCGCAAATCCAAGACGGACAAGAACGAGTAATTGGGTATTTCAGCAACGTGTTGTCCAAACCTGAGAGAAGCTATTGCGTTTCGCGCAAAGAATTGCTAGCGATGATAAAGGCCGTTGAACCCTTTTACAAATACCTTTATTGGCAAAATTTCTTATTGAGAACTGATCACGCAGCTTAAGAACCCAGAAGGCCAAATAGCGAGATGGATTGAATGGCTACAAGGGTATGATTTTGAAGTTGAACATCATGCTAGAAAAATTCATAGAAATGCTAACGCTTTATCAAGACGGCCTTGGACATAAGATTGCAAGCATTATACTCGGTTGGAGTCAAAAGTTGAAGATCCTCTTGTCAACCGTACTACCGTAAATAACGATGATTGGAACCCAGATAAAGTCAAACAAGATCTGGAAAACGACCCAGACCTGAAAGTGCTATTAAAATGAAAAAATGAAGGGCGAAGACCAGGTAGGGAGGAAGTGGTCTCATTTAATCCCACTGTTAAAGCATATTGATCCCAATGGGATTTCTTGCAAGTTCAAGACGGCCTTTTAAAAAGAGCCCTGGAAAGTGATGATGGAAGCAAAATACGAATGCAGTTGGTGGTTCCAAAGAACAGAGTATCGGAAATTCTAAGACAGACTCTAGAAAAGGTCCGTGAAAGATGTTTTTGGATGAACTGCAAGGATGATATTAAAGAAAGGTGTCGAAAATGTGTAATATGTGCATCTAGGAATAGTCCATTGGGGAGGCGAAAAGCACCGATGCGGCAATATAATGTAGGAAGTCCATTTGAAAGAGTATCCATCGATATAGCTGGTCGATTTCCAGAAACCGAAGCAGGAAACTAATACATCTTCGTTGCAATGGACTATTTTAGTAAATGAACCAAAGCGTACGCTCTACCTAATCAAGAGGCAGTTACAGTGCCCGAACCTTGGTAAAAGAACTGTTTAGCCGTTTTGGGATTCCTTTGGAATTATACTCAGACCAAGGAAGAAATTTTGAGTCAGCCTTGTTTCTGCCAACTGTTGAAAATGCGCAAAATCAGAACAACTACTCTTTATCCACAATCAGATGGAATGATAGGATGCATGAATCGAACAATGGGAAAATATTTGTCAAAAGTTGTCTCGAACCATCAAAGAGATTGGGACCAGTACTTGCATCTGGACCTGATGAGATATCGATCAGCCGTACACGAAACGACAGGAAATACCTCAGCTAGAGTGTTATTTGGGCATGAAAAAAGACTACCATGTGAGTTGAAGTTTGGTAGTAAGCCTCAAGAGGAGGAGGTCGCTGGAAATCGTATGTTGAAAGCTTACGAAGGAAACTAAATTCCATGCATGAGAGAGTTCGCAATAACATCCAGATTGACAGCGACAGAATGAAAGTCCATTATGATATAAGTTCCAAAACGGGAGGATTGCAACCCAATGATCTAGTCTGGTTGTACCAACCTCAGCGACGACGGGATCGATATCCCAAATTGCAAATATCTTGAGAAGGTCCATATAAAGTGATAAAAAGGATAAACGATGTAATCTACCGAATTATGAAATTGCCCAGAAGAAAGCCCAAAGTGGTTCACATGAATCGGTTAGCCCCATACGCTGGAAGGAACGTAGAACCGAAACAGCAAAATTGTGTGCAAAAGGCGAAACAAGTGAATTGGAAGAAATAGAAGTCAAAAATAGCGAGCAATTATTTACTGACTTTATAAAAACGTATTCGGGACACCACAAAGCTAGATTTGGGGTTACCACTGAGGAGTACAGAAATCTGTTTGATGTATCAGAGGGGTACTCCTTGGCTCATTGTGGCGGTAAAGATGTCCGAATGTCCCGTGGCATCGCAGTTGAGTTTGAGAAGCGGTATGGTGGCGTAGAAGAAATACTGCAACAAGAGCTAGAAATTGGAAAGGCATGTCACCTACTACGCCGTCACCGCCAAGGGATGCGAAGTATTCACTAGCTTGTGATAAAAGCATTATCATATCAAAAACCACGCTATCAAGACTTGAAGAAGGTGTTATGGGATTTAAGGAAACATATTTGTGCCGGTGCCATTAAAAAGTTAACTGTTCCAAAGCTCAGTTGGGGTCTAGGCCAGCTTAATTAGCACGTGATACGTAACATGTTGGAGGTAGTGTTTCGAGGCAGTGGTGTCAAGATTCTGGTGTGTAGTTGGAATCCAAATGGAACTGCACCAACGACGAAATCTATGGACTGCCATTTCTTCAACAAATGGGGCTGCAAGTATGGATCGCAGTGCAGATTCCGGCATTCGCCAACGAAGATAGAACCATCGCAAGTGCAAAGTCCAAGGTCACTGTTACGGGACGCAACAGTCTTAAGGAGGGGGTAGTGTAACGAAAATTAGAAACAATATAAATCTGATGGAAGATTCTAGAAACATCCAGTACCTTTTTCTAGAATAAAATAGATGATGTAATCCCCAAATGACTCATTGCAGTAACCGATATCTTCAATTTAATTAGGTCAGAAATGAGTTATTTCATTATAATTTATTACATCATTATTATGAGCAATATTCTGGAATCTCCTTCAGTATTGTTCTAGCATTTATCTTTTATATATATATATATATATATATATATATGCAGCAGATTAAATTCTCTTAGTCAGTTTCTATTAGAATTTTGTGCTGTAAGTTACTGATGAATATAAATAAATAGAAATATAAATGTTTGCCGTTAGTGTGTTAAATAAATATTTAAATAATTAAGTGTATATAAATAGTTGTAATTTTAGTGAATATAAATAAACATTTTAAAAACAATTAACTAGTTTCGTTACAGTATCAATCCTCCCCAGTCTCCCCTGCCACAAACTAAAATACCATATATTAATGGAGATTGAACCAAACCATGATATAATATTTTTAATTCATTCCAATGCAAAAATGTACCTAAATATTTCATTTTGTATAGTAAAGGACGCAAGTTTTTTATTACTTTTATATAAGGTGTCTATTCCATCGTATATGACAGACCATTTCTATACATAAATATTTAAAATTATCGATGGACGCAGTTTTAATAATTTGACTATTTTTATAAAAAGTTAAATTTTGGAAAAATGGTAGTGTGTTTTTTTATTATAACCAAATGGTACAAAAACTGTTTTTTAAAATCCATTGTTAACAATCTTTGACTGAAAATATCAATAAATTATTAAATCTATTTCTACTAATTTTTTTAGATTAACCCAAAATCGCTAGTGTAAAATAGGGCAAAACTATTTTCAAAATATCACAGCCTAATATAAAGAATGCTGGTAGATTGAACTGATAGTAATTATTAAATTATTGTTTATTCAGAGTTTTTAATTATTCTAAAACATTAATTAACGAAATGCATCCCGCTTAAAATGTCCGATTTTATTTGCTGAATTTGCTTTTTAATAAACAAGTAAACATTTCAAAATACAAGAAAATTATAAACCAAAAGTAAATAATGCTTATAAAGGATTAGTATAGAAACGATGCGACACGATGGTTACGTTATTAAGCCTATTATACAGATTAGTACTTGTTGTCATGCGATGTTTACCTCCTACCATTAGTTTATTTAAGTTTTGAAATTAAAAAATTTGTAACTTTTATTCTACGTTTCTCAAAAACGATACATCCCACGACGCTTAATTCAATTTTTCATTAAATTATGCGTAAACATATGCTGCAGGAAGTGATAAACTTTCACGACAATAGCGTTCTTTAATTACTTCAAATTTTATCATATTTTTCCCATTATTTGAGCAGTAATTAATGATACCGGCTTTTTTTAATAAATGAAAATCTAAGAAACTCCTACATTTCAATAGAAAACCCTCTAAAGATCGTGTGCATCAATTTTAAAATCTGTTGCTTATTTATTTAGGGAGAAAAGTATAATTAATCTATTTTTTAAACTATAATCCGAAAGAATCTTTTTTCTACTGTTTGATACAACCTTATAATTAATGAATAATTACAAAGATAGATTCTTATAACAGAAAATGCAATTAAATTATTGCGAGTTTATTTATACATTATTTTAGAGGTTATCCTGTCCTTAACAAATCAACCTATGTCTTGGAATAGTTTATAGTCCACCTAAACAAAGTGTGGTTGAATTTGTTATCGTACTAGAAGATACTTAACAAACGCTGTATGCAGTTACACAGAGCTCGTAATATATGGAGGCATTTCAATGTGGATGTGTTTAACGTTAATCTACCGGCTTCCGTGAAAATACAATCATTATTAGACACTTTTGGCTTAATTCAAGTAATTAATTGTCTTACTCGAATTAAACAAATCTCTTTATCTCTAACTAATTTAGTAATTACTATTGATATATTAAATGCTGCTACTATTTCTAACATTACTCATATTTCTAATCACCAATTCATTAACTTTTGGCGATTTACATCACCGATAGTGGCGTCACTATCAACATCCAAATGTATATTTAGTATAAATTTAATTTTTCTTGATTTTTAATTTCTTATTTATTTGATAATAACTTTATTGAAAGTGATATTTCAACGATTATAATAAGATTATTACAAAAAAAAGCACCGCAGGAGTATTAAAACTGCGAACTATAAGTCCTTCAATAGTTTTAAATACAATCATGAGGTGGCGCTTCATTAAATGTAAATCACCATTAAGTTAAATGTAGAGTTGGAGCATTCCAAATAACGTTATAAAACGTATCGTAACTTCTAAAATTTTGATATAAATCTCTTCTATACTGATCTTCGAAGGCTACCATTATATTTAATTTATGATTTCAGTACTATTGATGGCAAAGTAGACTTTATGAATAACTTGTTTAGAATGAATGAATCTAATTGCCAGCCTTTATTAGTGTAGTGGTAAGTATGTATGACTTTACATCCAAGGGGATTCAAACCCGATTAAGATTGTAAACGTTTCAGCGGAGAAAAATTTAAAAACATGAAAATAAAATTGTAGGTACCATGTCAGTGCGACATTTTTCGCAAATGTAAAATCCCTATTAGCGGTGGAACTCCTTTAGATTTGACAAAATTCTAGTAAGCGAAATGACCATAGAGTCTTAGCCACAAAACAAAAAAATTTGGTATGAAACAACACACGACTTTCTCTTACGTATATAGATATGCAAGTAATGTCCACGTCTATTTTGGGAACGATAAATGGAATGGTATCCGTCCAAACTATTGGACACGCAAAACGCGGCTTAACTCCAAAGATTTTCCTCGATAACTCGCTTCAACATTAGTTCGAGTAAAAGAGCATAATAGGTGTAAGAAACGTGGCAAGTTTTAAAAAACTTAGAGGCATTTTCGAGAAAATCGCGAAAAACTAAAAAATGTTAAGAGTAAAGTGTCACTTCCGATTATCCGATTTTAATCAAAATGTTGCTATTGCGGTTTCGATTGATACAAACTTAAATGTAAAATTTTGTTATCTATGCCTTCTTGTTTTCGAGATATACTGTTTGCACATAGTATGTATCTACATAGACACACGCTCACAGACCAATTTTTTTAAAACTTTTGGACGAAAACAATACCTTCTCTTTTACCTACATTTCATATAGGGTAAGAGAAACTAACAATAATTATTGATTAGTGGAAAACAAACCTTTGCAAAACGCATACACCTAATGCTTTGTGAAAGGTTTTCAATTAACTCAGTAACTGAACAAGAAGTGTCTGAACAAATAATCTTAAATAAACGTAACGTTTCGTTATTAAGTACAATAAAATTGATAAATCAGTTTGACAATCGAATGGACTACATAAGATATTTATAATTCACTTTGTTCTTGAACAACATACTTTCCCTACTGCCCGGAAACAGGTACAACCCACCTTTTATAGACTTACGTCAAATAAGTCTGCTATCCACAGTTATTGAAAAGCTAGAAACAGACTACTAGAGACTTTTTCGCAAAATAAAGAATCTTTCCGGAAATACGATAGGGCTTTAGATCAGATATTAGTTGTACAACTGCTTTGATAAAAATTATTGTTGATATAGAAACGATTGACCAAGGACAGCATACGGTTCTAGTTCTTTTCGATTATAGAAAAGCATCCGACACTATAAATCACAACATTTGTAACGATAGCCGTGAATATAGACGTATAACAAAAATACATGATTAAAAGAGCGGACACAGTTTTCGCGTTTTTTATTAATAAGTGAAAAAGCTAATTAAGATATGGCAAAATGGCAATATAAGAACTCTTAAATATCAAAAGTGCGTGGAGTGCAATTAATAAGTTAATTAAGTATGTAAATATTAATATAACAAGTATTTAATTGTCGCATAAAAGTTAGCTCATTTAATTAAATATTAAATGAACTAGCGAATCCTATAGAAGTAAATGTTAGCTTATTGCTATATGTTGCGATATATTGCGAAATATTAGTCAACTTTAAATAATGCATTAAACGTTACTTATGAAATGTAAGAAAGCATGCATGATAATTACAATAACGTAAGACAAGGAAAATAAAACCTAGAACTAAAATCTGCATTTGCCGAGAAAAGATACAGCTGCCAGAAAGCGATTCTGGAGGAATAACTTCACTTCACTTTCAATTTTTAAAACGAAGAATTTGAACACGCTCTCGCAGTGTGGTACGGATACTTTGTCCGTCTTTGCATTTTATTCACCAACGTCTCACCGTAGGCTAGACTGAAGATCCCGAGTGTACTTCAATTAAAAGTTTATTAAGCACCGCGATGCTAGCTGGCGGTGCTCTGTTTGACCGAGTAATGAAACGCCCTCGACGATAGCGTCTTCTGTCTTTTGATTTCCATGTAGCTTATCTTTCAAGGAATTAGAGCGCTATAAGAATGTTCGCTACCCTAGCAGCATCGGCACGCCTTAAATTTCATATGGACAATGATACGGGAACTTAAGTCCCTCGTCATATAATCTATAGGACAGCGTTTGTTCAATTTAAACACCTAGTTGGCCGAATAATAAGGTTTAACCCGATTCAAGCCGTTCTAAACTGTCGAGATTCCAGTTAAAGAATAATGGGGATCTCTAATTGCGCTTACACACGATCGCCTCGACTTGACGTCGAATGACACTCCCGACCGCCGGTGGGTGGATCAGTACCTCATTACGAGATGCATCATTAATCTATCCGAACACACCTTGTCTTGCGAATTAGAAAATAATGCAAAACTTGCACCGCGAGGTTGACTAACGTTAACGAATAATATATTTTTATTTGGTCCGATCATAATTAGGATTAATATTGTAGATATTTGTCACATAATTGTTGAGTTTTTTTATTGAAATATACGTTTCCGAAAGATTTATTGTCTTGTCATTTATCGGTATAAATAATCGCGACAATACCGATTAATTCCTTTCAGATCAAGATCTTCCAGACTGTTACGAGTATCTCCGACCGCCAGGACTATTCCGTCGACGGCCTGCGTCCACGAAAAATTTTCGCTACACTGAACCCCGCCTCGCGGCGAACTATGCGAACAAATAAAAATATAAATTTATTTCTTCCTGCGATTGCGGCATCCCCGACCGAAACGTAACAATTTTTATACAGTATTACATATTTAGAATTATCAGATTAAGCAGTTAAAATGTTCAGAGCATACTTGACAATAGGAGACAGACGATTTTTCACAAGGGGAGTACCAAAGGGTCAATTTTTGGACCTATACTTTATATTATTTTCATAAATCTGCAACAAATTGTAACATCCATTATATGCGAACGACACTCAACTTTAATTATAAAGATACTTAACGGCAACTGATAAAATAAACGCTCACTTACAAATTAATCTTAAAATTAATCCAAATAAAACCGTACACATTATCTTGGGTAAAAAACCAACATACTTCTATAGAACGTGCGATGTCTCGGTACATTATTAACAAGAAATTAACTTGTGTACAGTGTAAAGAACTTGGACTTCACTATTGATCCAAACTTGAAATTTCATTTGCATGTAAATAAATTCCTGCAAAGGGTATACTGTAACATAAAGTTATTGTAACCTAATCGCACTTATATACACTTAAATCTTAAAGAAGGTTGTGTGACTCCTTAAATTTCTGCAATGCAACATATGCGGTATTTAGAAAGTACAGAATTCTTGAATTAGATTTATCGTTGGATTAAATAAATCAGATCACATTTCTCATAAGCTGAAGGCGCTCAAATGGTTGAATATGAACGGACGCCGGAATACAATTTTTTTTAAATTTTGGTCACAGAACGTCCGAAATATTTGACTAATAAAATTTCATTTAGAGCAGGTACAGGGGCTCCAACATAAATTTTATATCAATCTACCGCCAGCATTTATGTTGTACTCCACACAAAAATTTAGTGAACGTTCATTATTAAGAAGAAAATAGAGATTTAACATTGATTAGCGTTTTTAACTATAACAACATAGGTTTTCTAATTTGAATCAATTTCAGACCTTGACAATGGATTTAACTATTGGATAACTTCATTGTGATCAACTATGCTTTATACATCGAAGCCTAAATTTATTAAAGTAAGCTAGGTTAAGTCAAATTAGGTTAAGTCGCAATGTTCAAGATTCAAGGTGAAGTGAAAGAACAATATCAGTGCGCATTAGATCATATTCCAGTTTAGAGAACTACATTAGTTATTTGTTTTGTTTTCTTATTTTTCCTTTATTTTCTTCTCTTTTGAAATAATGCAAAGAAGGGCTAATTAAATAAACAATTTATTTACTTTGTTCGCTATAATTTTAATAATGAAAACTTGCACTACGATTATTATAATAACATAAACAAACCCAAATGGTCAATCACAACAAAATGGCGGTCAAGCTCGCTTTGTTTTAATTGGTCATGCACGCGTACACTAAGTTACATTACAAATCCCCTGCCTTCCTTAGTGAAGCATTTCAATTTTTAAAAAACCCTACCAAGAAGTTTAAATTCATCCATTTAAAAGTATGTGGCAACACTGTTGAATGTCAAGAAATGTATTGTTTCTTGTAATAATAATTTCAAATAAATTTCAACCTTTTAAAATATTCTATATATTTTACGAAAATGTATTGTTGTATTTTATCAAATTTCCAATTCAATATTATCATTACTTGCTATAGTCACATTTATGCACACGCATAGATAGAATATAAAAGCAAGAAAAATAACCACAGAGGTGCTACAATTATTAATTACTAATTTTAACAAACATTCAGCATTTTTGTTTAGTTTTCCTGGACACGCACAAAATTTAATAGGTTTTCAGTAGCATGTTTACCTCCATCTATCAATAAAATTAATAGCTACGGTCATGATGCGAAATTTTCAAACCATTTCCTGATCGCATTCTACACAAATAAAGGTTATTATCTATTTGTATTATATTAAAATTCTGACGTTATTCTCCGTTACATTATTTACAACATTACTGCTAACCTTTACTAAAACGTTCTGTCAGATTTTTTACTTCAATACACTACATTTTATTAATAATTCAAAGAATGTACACAAAAGCATAAAACTGGTAAATATCTAACAGTAATAGACATCATGACAAATAGACGGACGAGTTGATTTTCCACCGATGGCTGTGCATCATCACTATTGTATTCAGTGACGGCAGCACTTTGAATATCAACACTTGTTATTTTTTTAAATTTCTTGTTCGCATATTTTAACTTGACAACGTCGTTTCATTAGTGTCATACAGGATGCGACCTAATTCGGTGTATCGAAAATAAAAATCAGTAAATATTTATTGCAAACAACAGAAATCATTAGTTAGTCATTTGTTTACCAATTTAATTTTTATGCTCTCACATTAGTGAGGGGCACAAAAGAGGAAATAGGCATATTTATTGCTTACGCTTCAAAAAATAGCAATTTTGACGCATCATAACGCGGGTACATCAGCGTTAGATTAAGAAGGGAAAATAAAATGCAGACATTTATTTTTTTAAAGCAGTGTAAGGACATATCTAGAGCAAGGGTTGCGTCGAGATATTCGACATTTATTTTAGGTATACATAAATAAAAACGAAACATTTCAATCCTACCGTGCACCCTTTCAGAGAGAAATAGATCGACCGGTTTAGAATTTTTCGAACTTTATTATGATGACGTGGGTATGCTTTGTTATAATTCTATCCATCAACAAATGTTTGCTAAAATATTATACGTTTACATATTCCCTTGTTGCAATCAATCATAAGTATTTGTATAATAGTTAAATTCTTTGAAATTTGAACATGTAAAGACTCTGCATACAGAAATTAAAAATTGAAGTTTGTCAAACACGATTCAAGAAACGTGATGATGATTTTAGAAAAGAAATATTAAACTTGATTCCGTCTAGGACACTACCGAATTTAATAGAATTGCAATTCTACAGTGTACGTCAAAAATAAGTATTATTGTTTTAAACCTTAATAGGAGATCTAATTAATACCTGAATTTGTTGTCCATTTAACCCTGTAAAATGAAAGCGGGAACCTAATAATCCGCATACTTTTAAAGCATGTATTTATTTATTTTAAAATGTACAAATTGAGGTTAACTGAGTTTCTTGCTACGTTAGATTAAAGTTTGCATTTTAATATTTAGGTTGAAATTAAAAATTCAACTTCACGGGAGCATAGATCTTACTAGCTTAACCGCCTGTAAAGCAAAATGGAAAATAATGGCAATTGAAGGCAATGATGAGTTTTGGAAAGAGATTTGACGGCAAGCCTGAATGGAAATACTACCTCGGCATTCACTCCAAAGATGTTTCTTTCTACACAGGAATCAAAGCAGGCTCTCCTCCGGATTGCCAGCGGTAGTACTGACTACTGCACCACCCTAGCCCGTCCTGCCTTTAAAACTGGCCTTAACGATTTATATAAGAAATAAAATTATTTGGGTTAAATATTGATTTCTAATATCCTTTAATGTCATCACTTTCCGTAAAAAGACTTTGTAGTTACTATAGCTCCATCCTTGATTGCTGGTCTGCTAGGGAATATACAGAACCGTTCCTGTTATATGACATCCTTAGCAAATATTTGCTGCATATGTCACGTTCGTATATTTTGCACGCTCTGAATTCTGTTAGGTAAGTAGGGCCAGTCATTTAAAATCCGAATATATGTGATTCTAGTGAATTTTGCCCCATTACAAGGAAGTTGGTAGACCGGATAACGTAGTTGATGTACAGCGCATGAGCCAAATATCATCAGCGGCAATGAACTCGTCGTCTCGTTTGCGTTTTTTCATTTTTATCACGCAGCTATTCCATTCTAATTGTCCTTTTAATTCGTTTTATTTCAATTTGGTAATAGTAGATAATTCAATCTTATTTACAGTTCAAACGTGTCGCTTTATATCTTATAAGCACGCTATCTCTAGAATTTCCCGCATATTGCAGAAGCACTGGCGTCTTTTAGGGAAGCTTAACCTATTTAGTGCGGAAAAATCGTCTTTCTTCAGGCGCCGAGATGTTGGCCTTTACAGTGCAAAAACACTGACGTGTTTATTTATTAGGTAATATTGGCCTTATGGTGCAATAGCATCGGCGTCTTTACTTAATCAGGAGGTTAAGGATAGGAGTGTACATTTTGATTAAACAAAGTGCGCGCCCTTTTCCAATCTTTCACGTTCTACAATATTAACTTTCATAAGTTAAATTTAGTATTTTTCAACACGCTATGATTTTAAAGTTTTTGTTTCAGCTCTATTCTTCTCACGATTTTACTTCAATAATTATCCCATGGCCGCGCTGTATTCGTTAATTGTTTTGTGAGTACATGCCACTAAGATTTGCAATCGTTATATTCTTCTACTATGACAATTAAATGTAGCATCCCAAATGATCACATTTGTTAAATCTTGATTTAATTATTGGTGCGTGAGTGGTAATACTCTCGTTACAAATCTTAGACCCTGAATAAAATCACTAAATTTGAAAATTAAATGAATAAAATTTAAAATAGACATTTCAAGCGGTTGCGAGCAACGTCACGTTCTCATCCTCAAGAAGATTTGCCAATTAAAGCTAAGATCTCTAAGTTAAGGTTATTTTGGGGAATTACAAGTTTGAACTCATATTTTAATTTAATCCAGTCATTTATTTCAACTCTTTACAGCTAAAATAATTGTATCAAAGTATCAGTATCATCACGGTTCTTTATTTTAAATTACTTGGCTGTTAAAATTATTTAAGAAAACTTTTCCTTAATGAAAAGTAACATTTTGTATTTAGAAAGTTTACTGTTATTTTGGAATTTGTAAATTCAGTTATTTAACTAAAATATCTCGTATCAATAATTTTCTGTTGTATCAGGGTGTCCAGCTATTCTAACAAAAAAAATTAAAGCACATTTCAAGGTTTTCAAGGCAAAATAATTTAAAATTCAAGGTTGGCTCGTTTAAGTAAGAGAAACTTTTAAAAATTACATCAAAAGAAACCAGAATCTATTTGAGTGTATTCCTGAGTAACGATACCTTTAAAAAATTAGAAGGCTGCATGGCTATTTAGAAATAATAATTATTATTACATGTATACTAGAAATTATTGTTTAATACGCCTTTAGT
>JAHWXV010510245.1:0-10152 GCA_024586415.1 Phrixothrix hirtus | reverse complement strand
TTATTTATATATATATATATATATATATATATATATATATATATATATATATATCTGTGTGTGGGTATATATAAATTTTTTATTATAGAGTGTCCAGAAAGTACATAAATATACTCATGACACTAGACCTATCAATACACACTATTACGTTAATGACTTAAAAATCGTATACTAAACCTTCACTAGTAAGTAAATATGATAATTTCTGTTTTTGCTACACCACAGTTCAAATTCAAATTATTAGTTACAACTCTTTATTTCTAATTAAATTTTTCATATATTTGTTTTAGGGTATTTCTAAACAGCTGTATACAACCAGAAATTACAATCGTCGAATAGTTTCGTGTGCTTTTATAGTCACCTAGACTAAAATGCAGGGTCGGACTCAAAACTCTAATTGTAAGTTTTTATCTGGGCTTTATATCGTACATCCAAGCTCTATCTGCTGCTATTGTGGCAATGCTTTTATTCCGAGAACGTTCTGCATAATAAATGGCTACTGTTGTGCTCTAATTCATTGATACGTTATGGGAAACTAAAATGTTGTTAATAATTTTAAAAATCACTTCTCATGTTAGTTAAATGCAACTGTTTTTAATTTCATTATTTGCAGTTGATTTTTATAAAATAATGTAATACAAAAAGACGTACTGTATTTGATTTTAATCATATATAATTTGTAAGACAAAAGACTCGTGTACATGTCGTTAAGAATATGTAGTTACATATATTTTAATATTATAATTCTTTTAAATTGCATTCAAGCTATTCTTGTGGCTTCTCGGCAGCATTTGTTAAAAAAGACATAAAAGTAATTTGTATTATACTTCAGGCATGTATGCATGTATAACATTTGTAGAAAGACGTAATGAAAATATTTAATGTACTACATTGTAGCATGTATGACGTATAATCATTCGAGAAAATGAAACTATTTGAAAGCTTTTTGTTTAAGGTTATTTAATATTTTTGCAATTTTAAAAATTTGAGGTATATAATAGCTACTAAATTGATGTAAGGTAACAAATTGTTTCTTTACATTTTCTAGATACAAAAATATACCAATAAGTAAGTCTGCTATTTTACTTCAACAGTTTACCTAAAACTTTATAAACTATTTGTGTACTTTATATCTTTCTAGAATTTCTAATTATATTTCTTGGACTCGTTAAAATTGAGGTCAGTAACATATTGTATGTAAGTTTTTATTACAATTTATAAATTCAAACTGTTATATATTTAGATACACAATCTAAACTTCCTGTTTAATGATATATTTCGGCACTTTATTGTATAAAAATACAAATCCTATTTAGTGAAAACGAATTAGTTTTTAATTTATTTAATTATATAGGCTCGTCTTCCTGCCTTTTGTTAAATTTAGTTTTCGGTTAAGTCCCTTAAAACAATTGCTTTTAACAGTGGTTTCCATGGACACCAGATTTTAAACTTAAATGGAAGCAGCATTTGTTGTTAGTAATCGTATTGTAGCAAAATCAACTTTATCTAACGATTAAAACCGACTGTTATAAAGACATTGAAATATTTATTTCCATAGGTAATTGGGATTCTTAATCTTTTTTATAACAATTTTATTCAATATTGTAATGGCTCAGTTGATTCATTACCTTACTTTTATAAGTTCATCGGCTTTATCTGGTCCTTTGATTGATTTGCTAACCAGCTTATCATTTAAGTAACTATAAAAATCTAAAATCAGAAAAATTAATTGAACCAAATCGATATCTCAGAAAACATGTATCCTTAAAGTTCAACGTAAGGCAAAGGTAGTTAAAAGAATATGAAATATAGGCACAAAACCTGTACTTATAATAACGGCTTTATATGATCTTCGCATGGCATTTAAAAAAATCATTCAAGTATTCGTCAATTATAAGTAAAACTGTCACTTAATACTTTATGATAAAATTAATGTTGATGTTTAGTTTGCCAAGAAATAATAATTTAAGCAGCTGAGTTCATAACGAGTACAAAAATAATGTTTTTTAAAACGCATATTTTTCGTAAATATGTTCCGTTAAAGCTTTGAACCATACCCTACATCTTATGCTGGACGATTGTGTCGAGTACGACAGCATTTCACAATTGTATTCTGATGCGAGTATTATGCATCTGTTATTTAACGCATATTCAAGCAGTAGACATGTACATATGTCAATGAACAATGAACAAGTAGGTTTGTTATACTTAAAATAGGTGTTTAGGACGGTAACTAGCTTATTGCATGTAAAATTCCAAGTTATATAGGTAAACTGTTACTAACGTGATTTAACACTGCCAGCTGCTGCAATCGGAATAGGTCGTGGGTGTCCTGTAAACCGATTTTCATCAACAGTCTTTAATCGGTAAAAAAATGTTTGAAAGTAACTAGTTGAGAGAGTGATTGGCGTGTCTTGGCTAGCTCGGCAAATTAGTAGAATACACGATAAATATGTGGTAAATTCAATGTATCAATCTTTTCTCCTATTTGCAAATAAAATCTATAAATCTACTTTACAAATAATAGATTAAGTGTATTAATACTGAGCTAGTTGTCACAACTCATACAATAGTTACAATTAAAGGAAGTGATTCTTTTTCAATATATTCTATATTATAAATTTACAAATGGTTGACCAAACCTACCTTGATTCTATAGGGCAATTAAATTGTATTATCTAACCAAAAAATATAATAGAACTCAGCAATGGTGTTCAAATAATAAATATTTGAATTACTTCTCAGTTTTTTGTTTTATCAGCGACATAAAACATTTTTTCAGAACCAACATTACAATACTTGATCAGACACAATCTAAGCTTTTATATAAATTAGAAATGTTAACTTTGTTTTTAAAAAGGACATGTTTGAAATGACTAACTACGCCAAAGCTTTCTTATTCTTTTTTAAGATTAGGATTGGAAATTTTCACTTGTGTTTATTTTGGAATGTTAAATACACACGTATTAAATCTTGCCATATATTTTGTACACCCTATACAGGGTACCTCGAACATAAAGAGCATTATTTAACAAACATATACACGGACCCCTAGGAAATACTGTAAAAAAATTAACTCAAAAAACATTTTCATAAAATTTTATGTATAAATTTGTCATGCTTTACTATGAAACGTGATTAAAAACATTATTACCACTTTTTCCTGTTTACAAAGTATGATATTACACATACTACTTTGCCGAGTTCATGGCCCGCAGTTGATTTACTAAACTATAATAAATGGTATTCTTTTAAATTGCCTAAATTTGCTTTTTGCTATAAAATCCTTATTAATGATAAATTAGTTATGAATAATTATTAAGACAGTTATTTGTTAAATATCTAAAATTGTGATAAATTTAATTTTAGTGGGCGTGTACAAAATTAAACTCCGTTTGATTCACATTAATTTGTATAATACGGGATATGTATCTCTGCATACGAATTACGATAAGTTTACATGAAACTTATTTATTATTTGGATTTTTAACTATTTCCACAAAATCTAAATTATACACAACACAGTTGATTGTAAATATTAATAATCCTAAGACATTTATCAAAATGCAATTTAGGTTTAAAAAGATAACTATTTCAACTTGCATTACATTAGCATAAAGATTATTTATAAATTTTGTGTAAAACGGCTTAAAACATTTGAGAACATTTTTAAAAATGAAAATTGTTTAAAAAATGTTGTCTTTCAAAAATGCAAATATACTGAAAATAATATATAAATATTAAATAGAAACTCCCTTTGATTTTAAATATGCACAGTTAAAAGACATTTAGAAATTTTAAGCTATTATTCAATACGTTTACGGATATTTAATAATCTCCTGAAATATGTAAAATTGTATGCGCCATTCTTTTGCTAGAGACTTCCAGTCAGCCAGTCACATGGTTTTATAAACTTTTTGTTGTGTATAACAAGATATATCTGCCATTTACGTAACGCGTCTTATTTTTGAGACACCATGTATATCTTTGAGATATGTTAGAATATATTCATTACCTTTCTCTATTTTTAATATTCTTTAATTATTAAGTACCATCTTTTAATGTCCACTAACAAATTTTGTTCTATACAATCGCAGTTATATTTTTTAAAAATTGAGTTAATCACAAAAGGTTACTTATTCTACTACAGTCGATTTTCCAATTTCCTTTTTAAAAACATTAGTAACTAAATAATCGAACTGTTCAAAAAGCCAAGCTTAGTTATAAGGCTTGGATTAAAAATTACTTAATTTTATATTATGACCAAATTAAATATCATTCAAATAACACACAAGACGAATTCTTATAAATTACCAATTACCTCGTAAATATTGACTTTTCCTGTCACTATAAAAAATAACCTTGCTAATTCAATTACAGCAATCACTTTTGATTAACATTATAGACGTCTCACATAAGATGTACACTGTGACGTTATTTTTACTTGTCAGCTTGGTAAATTTTTCTCCCAGTGAAGAATTGTAACAAGCATTTGATATATACGAAGACAAATAAGTTGCTGCATTTTATTGTTTGCAGCAAATCATTGCAATTCTTCAATAATTGGAAGAAAAACTTAAAAATGTGACAAGTAAGCATAATGTCACTGTATATCTCTTATATGAAACGATCTTTACTTACACTTATACTTACAAGTAGACCTTCTAAAACTATAAATTTTACATACAAAGCAAATGAATAACTTTGAATTAGGAACTGTTTTTTGTTTAAACATAAACATTAACGTCCATTTTATAGATCATTACACTCTCATCGATTTTATAATGTGTTGATATAATTGCAATATAATTTAAAAATAACTAATCAACTCAAATGAAAACATATGAATTAAAGGTCTGCCAACTGTTAAAAGTTATGAAATAAAAGAGACCAAGTGCGACCCAACTATATGAAATAAACCCATTTCCACAAGGATGAATCAATAATTACTAATTCAGTACCCGAGTGTTCATTATTTCTTCACTTATTGTAACAAAACTTAGAATGGAATATATTGACGAAGGACTTTCGATTTAACAAACATATTTCAACGTTTTCATAAGTTACCTGAAATTATGGTCGTGGCTCGGATTGAATAGAACTTCGAATAATCGGAGCTCAAATTAACAAAACTACTGTACCTAAACTAATTCTCACCATTAATTACCATTTCACGTAATTCTATGTATACACTGCTAAATCTGATTGCAAAGATTAGCTATTAATACTAACGTCAATTACTTAAATTAAATTTTCAAAAATACAATTTTTGATTTTAAAAATATTAGTTATTAAACATTAACTTATATACTTTATTATTTGAAAGTTGAAGTTTCTGATAAAGCACCCATGTTTAATATGCCACAAAGGTGTTCTTGGCATTTTCAGCTCAGTTGATCATCAAAAGAGTATATACAAGTGACAGTCTAACCACAGATCCCGTCAGCTTTTAGTACCACCCATGCTAATGATATGCTCTAATTATTTAGGACAATATTTTTTCCTAAGATTTTATGGTATCTAGAAAATAAGAGACAATATTTAATAAGCGTGTTCCTTAGTAAACTGTTGACTATGTGTTTTACTATGATCGTAATTAAAAACACAAATACCGCTCTCTTATGTATATGAACGCAACTAGATTTCAGTCATTATAACTTTTATTTAATACAATTTCGATTTCAGCATAACATATTTACAGTGAGATACTTAAATTGTTTTTTAAGGTTTAAAAATGTTTAACAATTTGGCTGTTTTATTTAATTGTTTATACTTCTTTTGAAATATCGTTTTCAAAATTTAAACTAGCTACTTTGTAAGCGCGTCTAAAATTCCTACAACATCTATCTTTAATTAGGGAACACCCTGTATATAAGGGAATCAAGAACATAATTAAATGTGTAAAATATCCATATTAATTTGATTTAGACTTTACAAATAAGGATTTTACAGGTTATTACAAACCTCGTCTATAATAAAGAACTTTTCAAAACCCCTGGTTTACGAATGTAAATACAATTTACAACTTCAACTTCTCACGAAACCATGTTTGTTTCTATAAATAACTAGCAACCATCAAATCCCCCCTTTCCCGAATATTTCAAGGCAAAGGAATACAGCATTAATTTGAATTGAGACCAGAGCTCTCAAGTGTACATAAGTATTAGCGCGGCGTGACATCGTTCGGCATTGCCGTTTGCGAATTCAAGAATACGAATTAGTTACCCGTATCGACTACTGACGGTCTGAATCGTAGAGAATCAGGCTAATTGGCGCTTGTTGCAAATCAAATAGAATTTGGGTCAAATTTTTGTAGTCCTCGTCCAAATAGGCCAAAGCGGCCATTGAACGTTTGGAAATTACTTCAGGTCCATTATAATAGGAAACTAAGGCAGTCATCGAGTCTCGATATTAATGCCACGAATCTCAAGCACTCACAAGTAGGTGGCCATTTTTCTGTTATTAAGGCCTTTTCCACTTGACAAACCAACAAGTTTACTCTGAGGAATCCAACCCTATTTTTTTGATAACGTAATAACCATTCGCTGGGAAAGTTGTTACCGTCAAGTCTCGGTTAGACATTTTGTTATTTAATTATGTGAACTCTTTCAAATTTAAAGTAAGAATAAATAGTTAGTATAGTTAATTATTGCTATTTTGGACCACCTTTAATTCAAGGAGTCAATATCTTGTTAATAGTTAAGTAGATTTTACATAAGTATTTGAGGATCGCTTCTTTTTCTCTTTTGTTTATAATCAATTTGTTAGCTAGTAATTAATTGTTTACCTAAATGCGTTTTAATTGCATGTATAAGTCATAGTTTTATTATAACCGTTTAGTTAAAACCTGATACTTATATTATTTCAGAATTTTTCATAATTTCAGTAATACGTTCTAACCATAACTTTCTTACAGGAAAATAATAAATTTAAGTATTTAAGAAACACGTATATGTTGTAAGTCTAACACTACGATGTTAGGAGAGCTTCTCCAGTGGCGTACGTGAAACCAAATACCTTGTAAGTATTCCGAGTACAAACATCGCATTTACGGTTGAAGTTAAACGTCCTTGTCATTTAATCTTCAGTAATTTAAACTTCCGTTTTTGATAAACAGATAAGATGGCGCCCAAAATCACGACCTTTACCCAGCCTTGACTCTTTGAAAGCTGTCCTGAATTTCTAGCTCAATTCTTACAAACAAATACTGTAAAACTCCTCCGCTTCACTGCCGCTACCGGATCAACAAGCTGATTCAGTACAATATGGCGTTACCCTCTACCAACAGAGGCCTAAGACACATTTCGTCCCGTTATAACTTACTTGATTTCATATTATTAGGAAATTTGAGTTTGCGTACTATGTTGGATGTTGAATTCTCATATTTTGCTTATGCGACGCCCTGGATGACCGGGTTGGGATGCATTTACTATCGTGATTTTACACTTTCTTTGAGTGATCAAAGCATACATTTCTAGACATTCCATTCAAATTGGGAATCCCACGAACTTGTGCTAAGTTCAATTTTTTTTAACTGACCTTTTTCTTGGTTTTTTTAATATCATTAGGGATCACCAGAGATAATCTTTCATAGACCTTATAAGACCTTACATCCATCAAGGATAATTGTAATATCATTTTTAATATCGATAACGGCAAATCAAGTTTGAGCAAACTTTTTTTAATATATTTGACAAAATAATTTATTAATAGCTTTAATAGAGTCATTAAACATATTTTAACAAACAATATCTCAGCTTTTTAATCTTGTTTTTTCGCTTAAAAGTTATGTATCTATAAAGATAGGTACGTCTCAGTATGAAGTTATTTCACCGCGTCAATTCAGATTTTCTCTCTTTCTACAATTGAATAAAAGATAACGACATAGGAAGTGATTAAGTCCAGCATATTCTCTCCTAGCACTTGGCTATGCCCTAGAAATGGAAACGTAAGGAGGCTAGTTTAGCATGCTTAAAACATTCGCGTGACATCGACACCTTTTTCATAATAGTTGAACTAAAATCATGTAGTTTTTTACAACTTCTATTTTATTTCAAATTGATCTCAATATTGAACACACGTTCTGCATGCGCTACACTTTTATTTCTCAACCACATGCAATGAAACTTTGTATAGATGTAGCTTATACGACAAGATAGATCAATGGATCTTCATTTTTTTCTAAATAATTAAATAATTTAAAATATTAACGCAGGTGGTCCAGACTAAATTATTTAATTTCTCAGAGGGCCTAAATCAAAATTTCAAATTACGTGACTTTCTTTGCAGAACGTTTAAGTCAATAATAAAACTGTGACTCACGCGGAACGGCACCATCTATTGGTTTTCAACACGGCATCCGCGTCATTAAACAGTAATTATTGTATTCGTAGCTTTGTGAATATTTAATAATCACGTATACGTCATTCAAACGTTAGAAAAATTTAGTCAGCTAGTTATGTTACATGTAATGGTCGAATTCAAAAGGGCTGAATTAAAAGCTTTAATTGCTAACATTTCGTAAACCAGGTATTCCAGATAATAATTAATAAAAGTTATTTGTTGTACATGCAAAGAAGGCCCGCTTCTTATTTTGTGAACACTCTGTGTACGATTAATAAATTTTTTACATTTGCAGTTATCGGTTAAAATGTTATTCAAACATTATCAATTTATATGTGATAATCTTATAACCACATTGAAAATTGAACAGTTTATTTAGATTGGAAAAAAATCTTAAATCTTGTACCATAATAAATATTTAGCAATGAAACTGCGAGAGTAGTACATTTAAAACTAACTCTAATTTTACCTTAGACTACCTGAAACTATTTTATGCAAAGCTAAAATTTATCGGTTCCGCATTTGGGATTTTGTACTCTAAAGTTGAACTCTTGCTAACCTACATTTACCTACTACAAACTTTTCATTTTATTATTTTTTCAATAACTGACATATAATGTATTGACGTGAAACTTGAAGTTTTTAAGAATCTAGTGTTGTGATGTTGCGCACCGTTAGTCACACCATTACATTTTCAATTAATTGCTTTAACATTACTATCTACCTATACATAATTTAATCATCGAAGTTTTCATGACGTTTTCTGCCAAAATTTAAATTCTAAATTAGTTGTATATAGTGTATAGATTCTGGTAAGAAGCTGTATAATATATTTTTATTTATACTCTCCAAATGGCTAATTTATTTTTAGTTCTGAAGACGTTTTTTTAATAGTTTTGATCGCCATTATAAACTCGTTGTTAGACGAATAAATTACTATTAAAAGTTTAATTAGAATATAGGACTTCACAAAGAGTAAATTACATATATTGATAAAAAGTAGGTAGTGGATAATATGCATTATACCATTTTATATAATTTCATTATGTTTAAATTAATTTTCAAATTTATTTGAAATAGAACTATTTTAGATACAGCATTTTTATTTTTATTTAATTTAAAAAATATTGTTTAAATTGGATATTTTTATTAAATAACAAGAATTATTAGCCAACTTTAAGGTGTTTTGAAGGGAAGTAACTACTTGCCATCAGTGATGTAGTTGAGCTTTGACATATTCTTAACAGTTTCATTTCCAAATCTTTAATAGAATAACTTGAATTATAAATTGTTAATCTTAATACATACAAAGGGAATGTCTGCTACTAAAAAGTTCTAAATGCATGTATGGAGTAATAAAGGTAACGAGGCATAATTTGTTCAATTAACAGACAATTAATATCTTATTTAATTTACATTGTAAACTGTACAAAAAATCATCGCTAAGTAGATTGATATACAACGTATCATCTGTAGGTCTTATCGTTCCAATATCAACAAAACATTAGATGCTATTTACATTGATAAATTCTGAAGTGTGGTTAAACCATTCAAACACTAAGCTTTAAATATTAAAAGCGAAGTTGTATAGACGACAACATCCTATACAAAACTTCACCGAAAGAATTCAAGCTTTTGTACATTTATCTACTTTTATATTCTAGAGAAGTTTTAGAACAATCGCTAATTTAGCAATATAGAAATAAAACAGAAACTACAATTTTTCTGACAAAATTATATATATATATATATATATATATATATATATATATATATACAAAATATATATAATAAACAAAATTTAGAGTA
>JAHWXV010510235.1:0-11009 GCA_024586415.1 Phrixothrix hirtus | reverse complement strand
ATTGGGGAAATGGGGCCACTTACGCCCGTTTTCCGAAATAAACAGCGAGATGCGAAAAGCCTGGCTGCAGACATTAGTAACTTCCTACTATCGTTCCAGTTAAAATATCTACAGTAGGCGCCCGACTAAAAGTCTCGGAAAAATAATGCGATTCAATCGGCAGTCGCCTTATGCCTTTCGTCTGTGTAGTACAAATAGAAATGTTTTTCGTTAGCTAACAAAAGTGGAATCAAAGTAACATCCCACAAATTTCAATTGTGTTTTTATGTATTGCGCCCACTTACTATTTTAGGTTTGTCATCTTCAACCCAATCAAAGTTTTTTCGCCATAATACTTCATAAACTTGGACTACGCAAAATCCATTTTTGGCACAAAAATTATGTTTCAAAGATATTAAATATAATCTAGAAATTAGTATCAGAAGAATTTTTGTTATTGTTAGCTTTCAATTATAAAATAACAAAAATTAGAAACAATAAAAACCTAATAGAAAATTCTAGAACCATGTAGCACCTTATTTGTAATGGAATAGATGATGCAATCACAAATGAGACTCATTGCAGCAATCGATATCCGTCAATTTATTATATCATTAATATTCTGGACTGTTCTATATATTTTTCTAGAATTTATCTTTTCTATATAAACACCAGATTAAATTCCCTTAGTTTAGTTTTTTGTTAGAATTTCGCGCTGTTAGTTATTATACACATAAATAGAAATATAAACGTTTGTAGTTAGTGTATTGTGAAATAAATATTTAAATAAATAAATGTATATAAATAAACGTAATCTTAGTGAATATAAATAAACATTTTAAAACAATTAACTAGTTTTGTTACAATAATATTGCAAATTTTCTGTTCTATTTTATGAAGTCTTTTATGGGAAGAGTTTATCCCTACCCATGGAAGACACGTTTGTATATGACACGAAAGCTTTTACTGTAATTTGCTTATTTCTATAAAAAAAAAGCTCTGGCCTAATTGAGAAATTTATTGAGATTTTCACTGGTTTCCTTTATTTTTCCGCAGTCCTTTGGCTTTTATCCCACAAATAAACTTTACGATTAATTTCGCACACTCTCTTTGAATTATTTTTAGATACCATTCGGATCAACTTTAAAAATTGATAGTGTTACGATTTTCTAGGCATTCGGATCCCCTTCTACTTTTATCATTATAATCTTTAAAACTTCTTATCACATTTTTCCATATTTTTTGGTGCAACTTTATTTTTTAAATCTGCTCGTTTTCCCAGGATTTCTGCTGAAATTATATCTAGACAGTTTTTAAACGTTTTTATTTTTAAATTACTTTTAATTATTCTTTATGTATAAGGTGTCCCAAATAAACCAGTAGCACTTAAACTGTAGGTTCTTAATGAACCGTAGAACAAACTTTCTTATGAAATTCTTTTCAAAAATGTAGCATCAGATTTAAAAATTTTAAAAATATAAATAAAATAATTTATTTTCTAACACAATCCTGTTTCCTGAATGGATGAAAATTATAGAATGGCTCGTAGTAAACAACCGCTCTGTAATACAATATTGCTTAAAGTAGCACGTTGAACATGATAATAAATTGACCTATAACAATTCAATGATGTTGTTTTTACTTGAATTTGTTAAAATAACTTAAATTTGTATATTACACTTGAATTTTAAATTTTGAAAGTATTGTTTATTCTATATTTCTTTATCAAATTAAATAATTTTAATGACAAAAATAAAATGCTTAAAATTATAAGTCAATTAATTAGTGACATCAAAATGTCATTTTCAATTTCAATATAAACATTTAGGGTTTGATGTTTCCTATTCATTCGTAAATGATAGATCGTTTTTCCTTAAGCGTTATAAACGATCTCACTACAATACTTTTTCAAAAAGATTGATAGAAAGTATTTTACAAAATTTATAGTTTATAATATCTACTTTTATTATGTGTACAGGCAATCTACAACGATTTTCACCAATTGTAACATATATATAATACGAGGGTTATCCAGAAAGTCGATTACGTTTTCGTCTATAGCCGCTTTGAGCGTGCGCAGCGCGTCCATCTTGGTGTCTGCGCATTCCTTGGCTCAGTCAGTATCCAGCCGTGTTAGCTTGAGGTTTGTGTCTTTCTCCGTTATATTATAGTAGCAGTTTCAAATGTGTGCCGCAATAGAAAATCCCGCGAGTTGTGAGGTGCGATCCGTAATAAGGTTTTTGTTAGCGAAAAAATGTAAATCTATTGAAATTTATCGACAATTGTGTGAGATGTACGGGAACAACGTTATCACTGAAGGTGGAGTGCATCAATGGTGCATTATGTTTAAAATCGCACCCGACAAGTCCTTGAAGATTTTCAGTGGGAGGATTTTCCTCATCCACCATACAGCCCGGACTTTGCATTCAGCGACTTCCACCTCTTCCCAAAGATGAAGTCGTGACTCGCAACACAACGCTTTGATGACGATGAGGAACTGGGGGAAGACGTGACTAATTGGTTGAAGTCTCAGGCGGCAGAATTTTATGACAATGGAATTTCAAAGCCTGTTTACCGCTATGATAAGTGTCTAAATTTGCATGGTGACTACGTTGAAAAGTATTATTTCGGTGGCGCTTTCAAATGTATATAATAAATTTTTTTTCTTGTACTGAATTTTTTTACAACAAAACGTAATCGACTTTCTGGATAGCCCTCGTATATAACATATTTAGTAGATATATTCTTAAACAGTGTAAACTAAAATCAGGTCAATGTAATTCTTAGTACGAGGCTGGGATATTAATTAGGTCACCTAAAAATGAAAGAAAAGTATGATGGTGAACTATGCCAGGATGAAGTCAGGGGAAACCCTGGTGGAGATCCGCAGCGATTCTGATGTGCAAATCGATCGTCGGAACTGGGTATAGGAGCGAAAGACTAATCGAACCATTTTGTAGCTGGTCGAAGTTTGCTTCAGTATAGCTGGCGCTCGTCGAGTGCGGGTCTCATCCGGTAAAGCGAATGATAGAGGCATTGGGATGGAAACCTATTTTCAAACTTTAAATGGGTGAGATCTACGGCTTGCTTGAAGCATGAAACCCCGAGATCGGATCTAAAGTGCCAAGTGGGCCGCTTTTGGTAAGCAAAACTGGCGCTGTAAGATGAACCAAACGAGGGGTTAACGCGCCTAAATCTACGCTTATGAGATACCATGAAAGGCGTTAGTAACTTAAGATAGCAGGAGGGTGGCCATGGAACTCAGAATCCGCCAAGGAGTGTGTAACAACTCATCTACCGAAGTTACTAGCCCTGAAAATGGATGGCGCTGAAGCTTCGTGCTTATACTCGGTCATCAGAGGCTTGTGAGACGGACACGCAGCTCTGGTCGCGTTACGTCATGAATCCCTGACGAGTAGGAGGGTCGCGACGGTGAGCGCAGAAGGACCGGGCGTGAGCCCGTATGGAGCCGCCGTCGGCGTAGATCTTGGCGGTAGTTACAAAAATATTTTTATTTTTCAACATAATCTCATAAACATTGAATACATTTGGTTCAACGATATTCCAATGCTTTAATTCCATCACGGAAAAATATTTTTGAAAGTCCGGCAAAATAAGCATCTACCGCAGCTTTGATCGCCTAATTATTTGAAACTATTTGCCCCCTGGAAAAATTTTTAGTTTGGGAAATAGTTGAAAGTTCGATGGAGCTAAGTCGGGCGAATACGGTGGATAGAGATGTAAATCATATTTTAACTCGTGAATCCTGGCTACTGAAACAGTACTGCTGTAAGGGCGTACATTATCATGATGAAAAATGAACTTTTTCGAGAATTTTTTCGCTCAACATGCCCAGAAGATTAGCATAGTATTCGACATTTATTGTTTGTCCCTTTAGAAGGTAATCGATAATTAGAATTTCCTTAGCATCCCAGAAAACCGACGCCATTACCTTTCCGACAGACTACGTTGTCATGACTTTGGGACCCAACAACCTGGTTCCGTCCACTGCTTAGACTACAGTTTTGTTTCCGGGGTATATTAATGAACTCATGTTTCATCAGTGGTAATAATACTTCGCACAAAATCAGCCAACTCCTTTTGAAAACAGTCCAAACATTCTCGCGACAGTTGAACCCGCACTTGTTTTTGCACCAATGGGAGTAAACGCGGCACCCACCTTGCACATAATTTTTTCATGCCTAATTTTTGTGTTAGAATATTGCACACTCCCTCTTTTTAAATACACATATACTAGCAATTTCGCTCAATTTAAGTCTCCGGTCTTTTATCATCATATATTGGATTTTCGCGACCATTTGTGGTCGGTGCCGGTGTTCATTTTGTATGCGTCTGAAGCAACTTTTGAACTCAGCTACCCAACTTTTTATGGTCGTATATGAAAGAGCAAAATCACCCAAAACATTCTGCATTTCTTCAAGAATATCTAAATTTTTAAACCTTTCATATACAGAAACTTTTTGACGGCACATTTCTCAATATTATCCATAGCAAAACAAACAAAAACAGTTTCCCTTTAATAACAACAAACTATTGGACAGATTTAAGTCAGATTTTCAATGTGACCAACCTAAACATGGAACTTTAAAATTTCACACTAATAGTTGGTGAACTACCGCCCTCTATTTGAAGATCACCAGTGCGAAAGTACATCAATAATTGCTTTTTGAATGAGCTAGTCACACTTTTTATAACGTCGGTCATTTTGGGACACCCTGTATACACATAGGTATATGATTTGCAGTCTGTTCCTGAAGCAAACTGTACGGGCTGAATAATATGGTTTGCTTTATATAACCGCCTGTAAAATAAACGGCACTTTAAATTTTACCTTTAGTTGAAGATATTCCGATATTTTATTGATTTATTGGAACCTCGAGATTAGTTCTCATATTTCCGTAAGATTTTAATAGTTTCTTTAGTACCTTATTTATGACTTTCCGTTGAGGGTAGAGGAAGTTCTTTTCGCGTTTTTAGTCTTTGAAAATGCGTATTAATTTAGGAATTGATGCGAAGGTATTCCAAGACGTAGTGGCCTCGATAACGACTTGATCTATCCCAAGGAACTTTGCAAGACTGGCGCTCTTGAGGAACCTTGTATTGAGCCGTGTTGGTTGTTTTGATGCCGTGGTGAGCATGGCTTTAGCAGCTTGAGCGCAGATCCTGCCTTCTCTTGTGCCCCTTGAAATGTTTGGCTTGAGTCGGTTAGAATACACCTTAAAGTTGGTTGTATGTCAGCCCTGGCCCGATCTACCCTTCAGCTTCGCGTCTCCGTCCGTGACCTGTTCAATCCCGTACTTTACGAACTCGGATATCACGTTATGCCGTTTTTGAATGTGATCAAACTTTTGACAACAATGGCACTGTACAATATTTTTATACTTCGCAGCGATTCTATCGTCACGTACAACGCTAGGATGGCCTTGCCTGCTCCATGTAATTTAGAGGCATTGGTGTTTTGTTAACTACCCTGTGCATCCTTCGAACAAATGGCAGAGACGAGATCTTTAATCTCGCTGTCATTTAATTATACGGGGAGGTTCCAGATGACCACCCGCAGCGGCTTTTCTTTGATGAAGAGGAATGTGTGTAACGATATGTCACGTTCTTTTAGATATTTGACGACGTTGGCGTGGTCGTTTCCGCTGGCTAAGTGGATTTTAATACCAAAACCCATGTTCTTGGTTTTTTTAACGGCGTAGGTTTTCTGCCATCTTAACCCAGCGTTCTTTGTTGCGAAGTCAATAAGCTTGTTGGTGTGATATTTTCTTTGTTAGCCAACAGATCGAATTTGTTGCTAAGAGTCACTTTGGGGGCATGGACAGGAGTTACCTGCTTTGGTGATTTATCATTTTTATCCTTCAGGAAGGAAAACCATCATTATTGCCCTTTGATGCGGTTTCATTGCTTCTTCCTCCAAATATGGTAGTCAAGCGTGTCAGTTATCGCCTTTATATTGCCGCTCTCGGCCAGCACCGCGAAATCTGCCTGAATTAAATTTTTGATACCTGAGCAGACATCTTCCTTGATGTTGTTTGGCAGCTTTGGAGACATATTCATTAGGTTGTTTGCCATTCATTCTTTGTAGACATCCATAGTAACCGCTAGAAGTTTGTAATAAGCTGATATGAACGTTGAACCCACAAAGTTAGAAAGCGCTTACCTACTTTCTGCCATCGCAACAGTCTGAATATACACAAACACAATCCAGAAATGCACTATGTTGAACCGACTATGTACTAAGAGTGATACTGTAACCAACCCACCGCTGTAAATAGAACGGCTACAGCATCTAAAGAACTATTATTGAAAACTACATGTGCATTTCACAAAAGCTTGTTGCAAACTCTTTAATTAAAATTAGTTGAAGAAATCTTCAAAATTGTGTATAATAATAGAAGCTTGAGCACAAAAACTTAAGAGATATATAAAATACTTTGATAAAGATCAATTAAACATGATATAAATGTGTATAAAAGTAATTTTCAAACTGCAATGGAACAAAAGAAATATGTTAATATTTAACCTACTGTCTCAAAATAAGTCCAGGAAAAAATGTATATGTAAATTAATATTTTTTGGAATACGACTCAAACATTGAAGAAAATGTGAACCAGTGGACTCCTATGAGTCACTAAATTTAAATTTAAAAAATCATGAAAGATCAAGTTAAAAAGTTAATCATTGAAAAACAAATTTTACCAAAACTAGTTTTGCCATGTTTATCAGGTGTTCTCTATTTCTTCAAAACTCTTCGTCAAAATGATTTTGATAAATTTATGTATTTTTAAAAATTAAATAGGCCTACAGAATTTTACAATCAATGGCCCAGAGTCAACACTTCATATGTACATAAAAACAAGATGTATTACTTTGTAGATGTTGGACCAATGAAAGTCATTTATTTTAACATGCGCCAATATTTCATTTACAAATTATACCAAGATCTCTCAAAGTATAGCTTGCAAATGGCAGATACATGTTTATAAATGAATTGTTCAATAGCTTTGACATAGGGTAGTCATATTTATTAAGATAAAATATTAAGTTGCATAGATAGGGTTATCAATCCAAAATAGTTATACATCCTTAAACAAATAGTAATACCCGATTTGTTCACCTAAGTCTTTGAATATAAATTTACAAATAAGGCTCACCTCAGTAGCTTGAGAAATAAGTGATAAAAACATTGATACTTGAAAGTATTTCAAAACTTTGTGTCCATGTTCATCTTGGTAGAACAATTGCTTATTTCTTGAGCTAGTTTCAGATTAACGTACTATAATAGCTTTCTTTATAAGTTTATATTCAAAGGCCAAATACATAAGAGGTAATTACCTAGCAAAATGTGAAGTTTTTCTTTTTAATTTTTGATATTACAGGTTATAATTATTAAAGAAATGGTAACTGATTTTACATAAAGCAATGAAAAAGTATTTTAATCTACTTTAATCTTTGTTCATAAATTTGTTTGTGAAATCTACAAACCTGACACTAATATTAGTTTGAATTTGAAAAACTCTTGAATAAAAGAGAAAAATCCATTTTATTCCAGTATAGATGCTCCAAGATAATTTTAACAGTCATAAGATACCGACCATGTGGAGTATGTACAACAATTAAAATGATCAAAATATTTTAAATGCAAAATGTGACGAAATGAGATTTGATGAACACTTTGATCTTCTTTTAGACGAACTTCCTGTACAATTTAAAGATAGTCTTATAACAAAAAGTCGCTTATTATGAAAATACGTAATTACGGTCAATATCATTTTCCCTAAAATTTAATTATAGCCAGTATCACAATTCAATATTGGCTCAATGGATAATGTAATAGCAGAGACAATGCCATCTTTATTTTCATCATAACCAGTATCCCAATTAAAAGATAACACAAAGGATATACCATAAGCATGCAAAGATGACGTCTACAAAATAACACCATCTTTGAACTGTTTATAAACTTAGACAAAAATACCAAACTGGGAGATCAATGTAGGGCTGATTTAAATTTAATTATAAAAACAATTGGAAGCCAATCAGTTCTCAATATTATAATTAATATATTTACTTGTTTGAATTTTTAATTTTGATTTTTGTGTTTGTGTTTGAATTTTGTTAGTATTAAATAAAAGTTTGTTGTTTGTTTCAAATTTAAAAATAGTATATTTATTTAATTGCATTTATCGAGTGTGTCAACGTCAAGCATGTCCTGAGTTAAAAAATTTAAATAAGATTGAAAATAAAATTTACTTTAAGAAAAGTTGTGCTCCAGCTAAAGTAAAATTGAAATTTAAACTTTATAAAAAGAAATATTTTCTATTTCAACTTCCATATAAGCATGGAAGCAGTATTAATTATTGATTTAACTGCGTTAGCTGAGGTAAGTTAATAAAAAGGTTTTTCATGTAATTAAAAATCATTCGACAACTCGAATATATTCCACAAAAATTATATAAGTAACTGTTTGCTGTTAAAATTTGACATTTGCGGGGAATTGACTGTAGGTCATTAAATATAGCCATATATTGTATCTTTTTTAAATGAAGCCTAATAAAATTATCTAGGAACCTTAAACTATAATATATAAATTATATAAAAGCGCAGTTACCAAATATTATAACCATATCATTGTTCTATAATTTAATAACTGATTGTTGGTTTAGCTCAATCGTTCCCTACTCCTATGGAAGAACCGAAAAAGGTACTGCGGGCCCAGTATCTAGGTAATACTCAGGTTAATCAAGCAACTGGAATGGAAATTTTAAATGAAGCCATTGAGCGATTGGTTTCTACTACTCCACAAGAGGAGTGGCAGTCCGTAAACGTTGCCGTAGCACCTTCGATGATTTCTATTCAACAACCTAACGTATATTAAATACCAATAAAATTTATAACTTTATAAATTATTATGCCACTTTATAGGATGATAAGTTAATAGCTGAATGTCGAGTTCGATATTTGTCTTTCCTAGGAATTGGTAAAAATGTGAAACAGTGCGCATTTATTATGCATACGGCACAAGATATTTTTATGGCACATGTGTTTCATTGTGAACCATCTTCTGGAGCACTTTGTAAGACTGTTGAAGCTGCATGCAAGGTAAATTATATTTATTTTATTCCTTTATATATTTGTCTATGATTTATTTTTAGTTGCGATACCAAAAGTGTTTGGATGCACATCCTCAAGGTTTAGGTAGATCTCAATCAAATATACAAACTCCAGGAAAGAGTTTTGGAGCAACACTAAAATCTCTAGTCGGATCTCTTACAGGTCGAAAAGGAAAAAGTACAGAATCCTGAGATGAGGTCCAGTCTCTGCAGGTGCAATTATTATTTTCTTTTTCTGATATTTTAAGTTGTGAGTAGAGATTGTTCCAATAAATGTTTTTGTTAACGTAAGATGATCAGATTTCTTTATTTGAGATGGACGGTAACAACCAGCAAAGTTAAAAAGTGTAGACAAAGTTTTATTACATTTTCTTTAGCTGCCATAAAAGTATTTGACAAAACTTAATTTTGATTTGCTTTCCCTATGGTTATTAGAAAAATTGTTATTATACGACTTCCAATTATTGTGTCTTTAATAAGTAAATGTACCATAAAGGCAGGACAATTGTGAAAAAATTTTCAAAAAACGTATTTATTGGTAATAAGAAATGATTAAAAATTCAACAAGAAACAATGGAATTTTTTGGTTTAGTTACTACCAAGCATAGAAATAACAAAAAAGTTTTGAGTATTGCTCTTACAAGCGAAGCTCCAAACATTGCCCCTTCCAACTGGAGTGAATTTTATATATATTGTAAGTGACCTTCCTACTAATTTTTCATAAAATATTAAGATGTTTTTCTCAAGCATTGGCAAGAAAAACGCATTTAAAGTTTTCTGTGGCAACTAGCGGCTTGTCTTTGACTGTCACACTGTATATTGCTGTTTCATATCCTTATTTTTCCTAATTTTTTTTAAATTGCATTGCAGCGTATTATGCAAGCATATTATAATACGTCCTTTTTTACCTGCAAAATTAATAATGAAAACATACATTTTTCAAGTAAATCCTTATTTTCCTTAAATTTTTTTAATTGCATTACAGCTTATTATGCAGTCATACTGTAATATGTTCTTTTTTAAAACGTACCTGAAAAATTAATATTGAAAACATGAATTTTTCAGGTAAATCGTTATTTTTCCTAATTTTTTTTAAATAATAAAAATATTAATTTTTCATATAAAATACGTTTAAAAAAGGACATATTACGATACGCTTGCATAATACATTGTAATGCAATTAAAAAAATTATGTTTTCATTATTAATTTTTTAGATAAAATATATTTTAAAAACGAACATATTGCAGAGTATCATGTTATTAATTATGTGAACGTGATTGGTTTCATTAATATATAACCATTGATTAAACGTATTTATTGTATATAAATTACAATTGCATACATTTCGGTTGTCTAGGGTACAACATCTTAGTTCTAACTAACTACATTTTTCTAAAATTTCACAAATGTGCATACATATTACTATATTTTTTTGAAATTTTTATTTGTGCATGCCCCACGTTGGTGGCACCAAATATATGTGCTATGTTTATTTTTAAATTTGTTTTTTTAAATTGCAGCCCCGGATTGGGTGTCAAATAATTGCTATATCTTTTTTGAATTTGAAATTTTTAATTTACATGTGACAGCTACGCCACCTATTCTTAATTTTTTTGTAAGTAACTTCGTATTTTGTTTTGCCCGACTAGATTTTGAGACTCTATTAAACTTATCAAACACTCAGGGTTACCCCCTCTTACCAATTCTTTGTTTTGTTGTTTTCCACAGCTGTAGCTTGTACTGCCACAATCCTATAAAGATTAAATCAAACTCTCTTTGGTTTTGTTGTCTGCGCAACGATTCTGCCTATTTCAAAAATGCAATTTTTATAATTTTACCTAAGGAGGCTTATTCTATGTTTTAATTAAATGATGCAATATTTCTAAATTTTG
>JAHWXV010510227.1:0-12561 GCA_024586415.1 Phrixothrix hirtus | reverse complement strand
TTAAAATTAATATACTAAATATATAAATAATTAAATTAACTAAATCCCCTTTAAAACCTTATATGCTACTTTACATTTCTGCAAAATTTCACAACTTTATGATTAGAAATAAAAAAGTTATCGATTTTTGATCCGAAACAGACCTCGATTTTCCATAGTGCACCGCCAGTAGGAACGCTTAGTATGCCAAACATCGCATTGACACAGGACCTACGGTTTTAGTTTCTTATCTGAGAAAAAGGCATATTTCTTAAATTTTTTCCCGAGCTCGATTGGGTTTGAGCCCGTGTCCCTTAGATATAGAGGTAGGCATATTAACTACTACACCAATCGGAAACGGCGAGATGTGATTTAGAAAAACCTTAAAATATTGTCTTCTTGAATAAGGAAATAAAATCGTACAAAATGTGTTAATATGATGTTAGGCGTCTGGTAGAGGATCTCCCTAAAGTTCAGCAAAATTCTGGTAAGCATCAGGAAATGACCATAGCAGTTGAAACGGTAAGAGCTAAGGGAATTTTGCTTCCCAAAACCTCAACGAGAAAATTCAAATAAATGAATATTGCAATAATTTAAGAATTTCTATAACGGTACTATGTTCAGCATACAAAACAACATTTCAAACTGATATTAAATTATTTTCTGTCCATATACCTGAACTTACTAATTCAAACACGCTTTCTAACTTGTGAATAATTAGCATATTTCCTTTTTTATCAAAGCGCCTCGAAAAATGTGTAGATGAGCAAATGTATACTTTTTGTCAAGTCGGTTTTAGAGAGGGATTTGGTATTGTTGATTCTTTAATTAGCGCTACTGATAAAAATTAATTACTGCTATAATTCTGCTGGACTTTTCAATAGAATTTGATACTATTAGTTATGCATTCAGTTAGGCAAAATTGCAATACTGTGACTTTGAAAATGCTGCACTTAATTTGATTAAATCCTGTTTACCCTGTTAGACCCTCGTAATTAACATATATAAAAATTACCCAGTTCTTACATTAGCAAATTCAAATAAGCTATCACCTATTTCAAATTTCTAAAACGTTGCTTAAGTAGAAATTACCTAACAGTATTTCTAAGTTAAAACCGTAGTTCTCAGACTATAAAATAAAAATTATTGAAGTGTAAAAAGTACTCCGTTATAAAAAAAAGCAGGTTTGGATATATAATTCGTAGTGCAAAGAATTTAAAAATCTAAGGGACAAATTCAAATTGTAATTCAACACGGAAAGGTCTTGCAAGCAGTAAACCCATAAAGCAAGGAATCTTCCGAAAATTATGGTGTCATATACTTAACAAATAGAAGCTGTAAAATTTCGTAACGTTACGAAAGGGCACAAATATTTAACAGAACTTTAAATGGTTTTCCAACAAGGCACGCATGCCGTTTTTTGAATTTAAGAGCCCTTTTGCTTGGTCAGTGCAGCAATAGGAAGGGAATTTTAAAAAAGTTATAAAAGCACAACGTTACAAAGAAAATCATCTTGCTTACGTAGAACACGCGGTACTGAATCTAAAAAACCAATGGGAAACTCGCAAGTAGATGGTAAACGTGTAAAGTTTGAATAAATCACTGCTCGCGTAAATATTCAAGTATTTGAAACTTATAATACCTCTGATTGATAACAGTAGCAAATTAAAGTGTTCGGGTCACCGTTAGCAAATTTATAAAATTTAATATGATTTTATAAAACGGGATTACATGTAAAATCGCGCTTCTCCCAAAAGGTAGAAATCGAAAAGTTACCAACCAGTACATGAATTGGCAAGGAAACCAAATCGTAAAATCTAATTCTGTTTGAATGGAAATACACAGAAAGAAGATAAGTTATCATCCAATCATATGATAGTATCAACAATGAAAATCTTACAGCGTAAGTAAAAATCTTTGAAGTTTTAAAACTAATAAGGAACACCATTGCCAGCATAATTTTTAAGCAAATATGACCTGATAACTCCACCTGCCCAAAATGCACACCAGAGAGTAATTTTCGGTGGATGTATTGGTCTCCCACAATTCCTTTTGTTTATAAAACTATACAGTTCAAAATATACTTCATCGCTAAAGATGACGTTTAAATAATTCGCATCTTCAACTTTTTTTTGTATGCCCCGGTTATCGAATTCAATACATAATCCAAAGCCTATTGACTTTACCTCTCGAGTTATCTGAATCTTGTAAGCCTTTAAATAAAAATCTTTGTGCAAGGTTCTGAATAAAGTGGTTTTGGAATATGTAATTGTTGAAAACGATGACTAATTAATGTTTTTATGTTCTCATGAATACTAACACAGCAGTAAACTTTTTTCCTGAACGACACTACGACGATATGTTTTGTTTTTTCATTTTTTATCGGGCCAGTTTCTACAACAATTTTTTGAATAATTACATTTAACGGACAATTTTTTCTTCCATATTCTACAAAATTTTCTTCCAACTTCTGTATAACTTTCCCCAAGTTTAAAATAATTTTTAACAATATATGCGCGTTGCTCAATCGCATACCTCTCCATTTTTAACAACCGCAATTTTTCTACTTTCGTCTATTAAGTCGCATGCTATTCTAATGCAAAAGGTACAAATGAAAGCAAATTTAAGAGCTAGCCTCAAATTGAAACACCTATTATTATGTGTGATGTACCACAAAGTTCAGTACTTGGCCAATTGTTGTATGCTATCTACACTGTAGATATATTGAGATCTCTGAATAACTGTAAAACACACATACACGCAGATGATACACAGATATACAAATTCTTTATATTTTCAAAAAACGTCCAAGCTTATGATGACATCAATGGTCACCTCGGTAAATCACTAAAATATCGTTTGAACCTAATCTGAAGCTAAACACTATTAGATCTAATTTACTATTCTTTGACAATCAAAAACATATAACAACTGTTGAATGCAAACATAATTTACGGATTAACAATGAGCATATTCCAGTTGTTGGTGCAGCCAGAAATTTGGGATTTTATTCGGATGTTAACTTAAAAATTAAACAACATGTAAGTAAACTACTTTAGAGAATTTATTCTTCCTTAAAGTTGCTATTTAAAAACCCTATCATAATAAAATACCCTCAGAATTAAAGTCCTTCTTCTCTAACAAGCAACCGTTCTCGTCTACAAAAAAAAACAGAATTGATTTTGCCATTTCATTTACAACTTATAACAGTACGGCATTTTCACAAGAAATATTAGAACTTATAAATAAGCAATAGGTGGTTTCCGTGATCTACTCCTTAGCTAGCTTTGGTTACTGCTTTCAATGTTTTTTTTGTTTCCATGTATGGTTCTCTGGTTAAGTGAAGTAGCTTATGGCTAGATTTCACCAAGGAATCAGAATATTTTATTTATTATACTGATTTTTAACATAGTTGGTTATACTGCAAACTCTATACCTTCCTTAATATTAAATAATTAATTTAGTATCACTAAAACGTAAAATATCAAGTAGCAACTAAATTATGAATATCTAAATTTTGCAGGTTATTTTTAGCATTTCTACCAGCTTAAATAGTAAAAAACTATTTTGAATGCTTTTTATGTACTCGCGTAATTTAAATCTTCTTTTTTAACAGTCCAAGGATTCACTAGTATTTGAGCAAAGCATTACGTATCTGTTCATTACTTAAATTTATTTTAAAGCAAACATTATAGTTTAATTAAAGTACCATTAGGAGTATATTGTTCTAAAATTACAAAACAAATCATACTATTGTTTGCAAGCAAAATAGATTTTATATTTTTGCATAAGGTATGCAATTATTGGAAAATTTTTCTCAACTTTAGTAAAAGTGTAATTAAATAGTCATTATGCACGGAATCCTTTAGAGACATTAAAGTAAAGTTTACTACCACAAATTTACGTTTGGGATATTATTTTCGATCTTTAAAGCTACACTTTCGATACAAGAAAGACGTAAACTAGCGAAGCTATCCTAGTTTAAATAAACCCTTGTGTGCCTAAGGAGGCATCATACAATTTTTCTTAGAGAGTTGTAATATCTTCAGGAAATAGTTATATTATTTCTTTAAACAATAATATTAAAAATTTGAATTAATTATAAACTTTTCATTTTGTAATTCTAAGGATGTTTATTCTATGTTGAACAAAAGGGAGCTATGCGTATGGGGTGGGTCATTTCAATGGTTCTTAATAGAAAATTCTCTTATTACAGAGAATACAAAAAACAGATAACGACTTCTAAGGCTCCTTTTAATGTTTAGTTTATATCCATTAACAAAACCTGACAATCTTTGATGATTTTTGAGTTATCAATTAAAATTGAAAACTTCGTATTTTCAAAAACATCTTCACAACACGGTTGTTTCAAAAGGTATTTAAATTTTGTAAAAACATTCTTAAGACACCATTTTTGAATTCAAACTTTAAATTACTTTTATAGTTTCCAGTTATAAAAATAGGAACTGCAGTGGGCTTTGATGTCAACAAATTGCAAATATTTTCTAATTTTCAAAATATATACTTTTATAGGTATTTTTTGAATAAATGCTGGTTTTTTATAAACGAATTTGGTATTTTCTTTAATTTAGCTATCGTTACCTTGAGAAGTTGGCTTTGATATTTTACAGACTTGTTTATGTGGGCAGCGCCAAAATCCCCCAACCTGACATCGATGCACTTATTACATCGTTCAATGCCCCTAAAAAAATATTCCATCGGCTTGTCTTCAAATGTGCCCTAACTGCAGCCTTCACCTGTTCGTCACTAAGCTGGCGTCCTCAAAGATCTATTTTCAAATTTCCAAACAGGTTATTGTCACTGGGGGCCATATCATTGCGGCTTGCATAACTCCAGAAGTGTGCACAGCTACATTTTCGTGGATCAAACTCATGCCACTGGGCAGTTTCTTGCGTTTTTTGAACAGAATATTTTGTCATAATTTGTACCGTAGTGATGTATAATATACTCCGTTGACTGTTGTGTTGCGTTACTTAAAGTAAATAAAACAATGCCCTTACAATCCCAAAATATCGCATCCATAACCTTTTCTATTGACTGACAGACCCTGAACTGTTGTTGGCCGTTACGACTTCCGCCATTCTCCCTCATCTAGTGTCATCTTCCAATGATTTCTATCCTAGAATAAGTCAGTGAATTTTCCCCGTACATCCCATCCATCCGATTTATAATGTTTTGAAGAGAAAGGCCTTCGCGAGTAAGCAATTTAATAATAGCTCAATACTCAATTTTCGAAACTTCAGAGATCGAAATAGATGAATGACAGTGAGAAGAAAACTAATAGACATAAAATTTATTTTTGCTTTTTCCAAAGATAGCAAGACCCTAACTGGTGTGTTATCAACATTTTGACCAGCTGCCCTCGTATGTATCAGAAAAATGAAGACGAGTTAAATTAAGAAGTACTTCACTATTATTTTTTATATTTATCTCAAATCAAAAGCAACCAAAATTAATAAGTTTCTAAGAATATTTTAAATTGTCATGTACACTATTCACGTTTAATTCCGATCTTTCGTTCGAAACTTTTCGAATCGACCTCGTAATATTCCTTAGAATTGCTAGAATTATTAGCAAGATCTGGAAACCTGGGAGTCTAAATAATTGGTTCAATATCTCCCCATCATGAATTTCTAAAATTTTCATTTAAATAATTAAGTACAATCCGGGAATTACGAGTGGGCGCTCCATCTTGCTGAAAAATCAGATTTTGTCGCTAGGGAAAGGGGTAGGAGCTAATAAAATTATCTGAGTAGTTTGAAAGAATGCTCAAATATTCTTCGACGTTCAGAATAACTAAATGACTCAAAACCTAGTTTCCCATAATTTTTGTTGTTTATATTATACCTACACGTGTTTCGGTCACTAAATTAAAAGACCATCATCAGGGTGTATACTTTAAACGTGTAACATAAAACAAGTAAAATTTAAAATATCTAAAATATAGTACTTCAATAAGAAGTTTACTATGAATATTTTAAATTTTACTTGTCTCATGTTACACGCTTAAAATATACATGCAGGTGATGGGCTTTTAATTTAGTGACCGAAACATATGTAGATTTAATATAAACAATAAACATTTTGGGAAACTAGGGTTTGAGTCATTTAGTTATACTGAATTAATTGTTTCCCATTGGAGAATAATGGATATCAACAAATATTCTACTATGTTTAAATTTTATTCAAAATCATAGTAATATGAGTAACCTTTTAATGCAACACGAAACATCAAAACCAATTTACTCTATGTTATACGCATAACGTCTATATCAGTTTTGGTATTTAACCAGGTATCGATTGCTGTAAAACTTGGAATATTCCGTCGCTGGTAAAAGACGGTCTTCATTACTTCATATAATAGTTTCGCCAACAGTTCGTCTATTTATGCGCCGATTAATAAAACAATTGAAAATTTGGGTAATTTTTTGTTTACCTTGGAATGCCAACATTTTTCTTAATTTATTATGACGACCTAGTAGGATCAGCTTCGACACTTGCCAATATCTTAATTGCATTTTTCTCGTATGTTTCATTCAAATAAGGTTCAGGAATTTGTTTTTTGAAACCACCATATTACATTAAGGCATTCCTTAAATATTAATTTAAAAATAATATTCAACTGAAAAATTTATAAAACAAGTACCGTTTGAATATTTCTGGATCCGGTTGACACCTTTCTCAATAACTTTCAAAATACAAATTTGCTGGTGCAGCAGAATTTTCATTTCTAGTATTACGAAGTAGGTATCATACATTCTCGGCTTGACAGGCTTATACAGGTTCAAGTATGTTCAATATCCGTTGCGTCATAGTTGCACATATGCAAAGCCTGTGCTTCACGAGGACCGCTGCTTTAATTTCAACATAGAAGAAAACATACGAGTACATACTTAGAATTAAGAAAACTGCTTTATTGCTTTTAAAAATATTCCCCTTTACACGCTATAATTTTTTTCATGCAACTAAACCAGTTATCATAACATTCTTTCCACTCAGCAGTTGGTACACCCAAAATTCCATTCTTCAACGCTTTAACAGTCAACTATTGTTTCGTTTTAGGTTCATAGGTATATATCCAACTTTCATCAACACTGATAATGTTGTATATCACATTTGATGTGCCTAAGTTAAACCGTTGAAGTGTTTCTCGGCATTATTTGACATGAGCCTGTTTTTGAGCCTCAGTTAAATTATGTTGAATCCATCGTGAAAGTATTTTTTAGACCAAGCGCTTATGTAAAATTTGATTTATTTGTTTTATATCGATGCCTAAAGATGACTGAATTTTTCCACTAGTTACATGATGATCTGGATTTATTATCTCTCGTACGGCATCAATGCTTTCTGCCGTTTTTGATGGTGTTGGTCGAGCTTAACAAACTTCGTCACTCAGGTTACTACGACTGCATTTAACTATATATTATAATGATATCACCAAAATATAGTCGTTCTTGATGGTGTCTCAACACCAAAAGCAGTTTTTATATCAGCAATTCACTCCTTCTCACTTTTTTCAATCGACAACAAAACAAAATCATTGTTCGAAAATGTTCACAATTTAAATCCATATTTTTTCGGGTTTTGTTTACTTTAAAATTATTCTGTAATAGAACGGTTGTCACAATTATTTGACAGTAGAGATATAAAAATTTACGAATTTTTTTGTAAATTGTGCTGCAAACTGCAGTATTACCACATCCCGAAATTTAGGCCATATCCCTCGTATATATTACGACTCGAAGAGTCGTAGTTTTTAGTAGCCATCCAGATAACGTAACTAGTGCATGAAAATGTTTCAGCTAACGAAGTCATTAAATTTTTAGCAAAATAAGGGCATATGCCTAATCAAATTAAACAAGGTTTAGACCGCGTTTATGGTGATTTATTTCTTTCATATTCCACTCTAGAAAAGTGGGGAAAATGTTTCAGTTTGGGGCAAGAATCCCTAGAAGGTAATGGGCGCTCCGGTCGGATAAATGAAGTTATATTGCCTCGAAATATTTCAATTAATGAAGAAATAGTATTAGAAGATCGCTGTTTGAAAATAAAGGAATTAGCATGGACATTTGGGTATGAATAGGCTTAGTGCTCTTCAACGTTAACGTCAGATCGAATGTGCACGCTTGTTTTTAAATAGGAGTGGAAACGACCAAAAACCAATGTTGGAGTGCATTGTCACAGAAGATGAAACAATGGTTCTGTTTTATAATCCTCTGTGCAAAAGGGAATCGATGGAATGGCGGCGGCCCTATGAGACACGGCTCAGAAAGACGAAAGTGGTTCATTTAACGAAAAAGGCGAAGGCTACAATACTCTGAGATGGCGAAGGTATTTTACTAATTGGCTTTAAAAAGTGCAATGCAACTATCAAAATCACAGATTGTGCGTTTGTTGATTCAATTAAGGGACAATGTTCATGCAAAATGTTGAAAAAAATTGACAAAAGGGTTTCAATTATTGCATGACAATGCATCCGTCCATGCTGCCGTCATTTCACAAGAGGTCGCCTCCGAATGCTGCTTTGAAGAATTGGAACATCTATTGTATAATCCGGACATGGCTCCTAGTGATTATTATTAATTTCTAATTTAAAAAAGACCTTAGGGAACGCCGTTTTCAGGACGACAATCAGGTGCAAGCAGCTGTAATAGAACATTTTGAGGGAAAAAGTTTAGATTATTTTTACAAGGGTATAAAATAATTAATTGATCGTTTTAATAATAGTATTTTAGTTAAGGAATATAGTTAGGGAATATTATATTGAAAAACAAAAATTGTTATGTTTTACCAAGTTTATGCCTCTTATATGCCTTTAGTATATCAACAAATCAAAAACAGCCATAAAACTCCTGTTTTCTAAATGGCATTTTTTCAGAGTCTAATTTATTCAATGTTTACATTTGGGTATTGGTAGTTGAATAAAAGCAAAAACTGAATTTGTTTATAGAGCCAGCATTTGTTGAAAAATACCTATAAAACGAGATATTTTTAAAACTCAGAAAATATATGCAATTTATGGACATCAAAGCCTATTATGGTTTCTATTTAAAGTTGTTGTTGTTGTTGTTAAAGTTGTACAACATACAAAGTATAAATGTAATTAAAAATTCGAATTCAAAAATGGATTTTACATAAGCAATTGTCTTAAAATTTCAATATCTTTTGAAAAGAATGGATTTTAAACTTTAACCCATAAGGAACCATCAAAGATAGCAAAGATACATTAACAAATATAAACTAAGCACTACAAAAGGTCTTTGGACCTTGAGATCGGTTCTTTCTGCTATTTTCTGTAGTAAAAGCACGTTACATTAAAAGCCATTAAAAATTATTCACCCTGTATAGTAAACTATTTAATAGTGAAGCTTGGAGACATTCAAATGATAAAAATTACAAAATTGCCGCTTCATAAAAATATAATTATAAGTAAAACAATTCACTTGACGATTCTTTATTAGGTTATGTTTGTGAGTTATGAATAATAATTTTATGTGTAACGGTTTAAAACGGCACAGGACCAGAAAAAGCAGATTTGTATTAAATGGTCATATTGGAGATTATATTGTCTAAAAATTTACGATATTGTTCTTTACCTTAAATGTCCACCACTATTTTCTAAAGTGATATAAACGGTTAAAAATTCAGATCCCACATTTGTAAATACTTCTCGCTGATTGTGCAGTATCGACGATCTTCTATTAAATCGGGCTGTATTTTATACACCACCGACTTTGAATGACCCCAAAGAATGAAATCCAGGATGTACTACCCTTTTTATTTAAATTCATGTTTGCGTAAATTTTACGATGATTCTCTACTTCGTCCTTGACGAAAGACGCAATAATAATCGGTATCAGATTTAGATAGATGTCCCCACTTAGAGTTTCTTAGAGAAACAGGACCAGTACCCAGATATCTGCCCAAACGTTGGTATGTCCATTACAAAAAGGATGGTGATTTTCAACGGGTCAATATCGACAGTTGTATTTATTCACTTATCCATTTCAAAGAAACGTACATTAGTCACTAAAACAAATGTTTTCCACTAATTCTGGATCATTTCGGGTTTTCTCCGTCGCCTCTTCACAAAATCGGCAGTCGCTGCTTTTTGAACAGAAGATGTTCGGGTTGCAGTAAAATGTCCTAAAACTTGTATTTGCGCGACTTCTTCCAATGCTTTTCATTCTACTTGTCCCTTATTTTCTACTGATTGCGCTTCTTTAAATTTTTTAATTAACTTTCCAATACACTGACACTTTTTTCTAAATATTTTGCGTTAAAAATATCAGATATTTTTAACTCAGATCGTTCTTAGAACCACAAATGAAAATAATTTCACCTCGTTCAACTTACGTGTAACCCGTTATAAAACTTGTAGCAGCACCAAAAGACTTTTGGATAATAAACTTTCTCGATGAGGGAAGGGACTATTAATTTGAAAATGCTGGTTAAATTTTCAAAAACGACGTTTCCCTGCTCACAAATACTTAAAATTCAATTATCGCCCAGCAAATACCAAAATCGGTACCTTCTCTTTTATTTAAAGATCTAATGGTCAAGAAGAAATTAGTTACACATATTCTTGCCATATAAGCTACTAATGGTAATTACACAGATCTACTTCCTTTATGACGAGATACAAGAAATACGTTTATTTATTTCGGTATCGAAATAAGCTCATTACGAAACCCATTTGAGTTCATAATGGCCTTGTTTTAAACACGAAATATATTATTTTGACAGATTGGTAACATTAACAGTTAACTTCATTCAACGTCAAAATCAAATAGAAAATTGACAAAACATTTATATTCAAAAGTTAAAACGTCAGTGCTATCAACTATCATAAAGTCCCTAAAATGCATTTTTCCCTAAATTTGAACTAGTGTGATCAAAACGTGTCATATAAAACTTGTTTTGTAGTATTTTTTGTCGTTTTCTTACTAGATCAACTGATCACATAAATTACATACCAGATCACTTTATTGTTAAATATATACACATATTTAAACGTTGTACTATGGGTGGTGCTATACTACAATCTATAGAGTGTTTTGACATGCATCCCCATGTATCATGAGGTGTGTTTTAATGAGACGTATCATGTAATTTATATCAATGGAAGTGATTAAGGATATATGGAATCTCTCTCCAGGCAATTTGAGTTAATCTTGGTAGAATACAGATAGGTAATTTTGTATCGTAGAATGAAAGAGGTAATCAAAAACATCTGAAGACCTTTTCACACTACTATCAAGGATTCAGCAATGTATATTATACAAAAAAGCCATCATTTTGCGTACATACGTTGCCTTTATCGATTATTTTGGCTATAGCTAATGTTATCGAAAAACATCCAAATATCAATTTTTACAGCAGGCCTCCACGCTCTGTAAAACGTGCTGAGGGTTATACTACAACATGAAGATTCTAATGGAGGTATTCGCCCTGAAACACATCTGAAGATTTCAACTTTTAGAAGACTGTCATAATGGCAAAATATTTATAAATTGGGAAGTTAAAAGGATGAAGTGAGGCTTTGAGAACTGAGAATGTTCTGGTTTATTTTATATTCTGTGGACGCTTTTATACTGTCGCCCTTATCGCTTTTAACTGGAAGTTTAGCTGATAAAGTGGCTATTAATATAAAATTTAATTTGAATATGGACTATGTGGTGCCCGTTGTGTCTGGAGTTGTGTTTCATGTTGTTTTATTTACAGATTTCTGTATGTTTTCAAATGAGTCAAATATTCCATTTGACATTACAGTTTCCTATTTTATGTTTATATTTGAATTCATTTTTAAATATTAGGTGGCCCTGTCAGTATTTTAATTTACAAAAATGATTTTTTATTAATTATATTTTCTGCTCTAATGGCTAATATATTTATTTACATATTTTAATTTCATTCTTTTTTATTCATTTTATTCTTTATTAATTAACTTATTTTTAATTAATAGAAAGTTTTTATACATCATATTTTAATATTGGTTTATCAATTTTATTCATTCTATAAATTCATCTTTTATACAGGACGTCTCAAGCTCGAAGGCCTATTAGGGGTTTAAGGAAAACTAATGAGTTTTAAAGTCTTAACATTTGTAGGATTAGGTTATTTGACGTGCACCTTCTAACTAAAATATTTTTAATTCTATGTCACTTCAAGTTGTACTGGAGGTAAGCATCAACTTTCTTTACTTCTTATGAAACGCTATACATCTTGTTGCACAAATAAATTTCTTATAAAACTTTAAGTTCAGTTTATTAAAATAACTTTACACCTGGAGCTAGTCGTTTTTGAGATATTTGCAAAACTTGTGAAAAATTAACAGATGTAAAAGGCGAGCAAAGTGTATCTTTTAAAAAGCTGACTGAAGGTAATTTACGAGGGTTGCCCCTTATGTTGTGACAAATGACCACTAGATGTTGCTAGTGTAATAAGTTATTGCCATATATGTAAAATTTGACATTTTGTATTGTAAAATCCGTGGCGGCTTCGAAATTGACAGAGTAGTTTGTTTACAGTGCGCGTTTAAAGAAAGTAATTTTGTGAAAA
>JAHWXV010510181.1:0-10335 GCA_024586415.1 Phrixothrix hirtus | reverse complement strand
TAAACGTAAACGTAAACGTAAACGTAAACGTAAACGTAAACGTAAACGTAAACGTAAACGTAAACGTAAACGTAAACGTAAACGTAAATGTAAACGTAAATATAAATGTAAATATAAAAATACGTAAATATAAACATAAACGTTTGTTGTTGGTGTATTGTGAAATAAATATTTAAATAAATATGTGCATATAACGTGAATATATTGAATATAAATAAATATATTAAAACCATTAACTAGTTTCGTTACATTGGTACCAGGTAACGGATATGTTATTAGAAGTGTAAACTCACAGACTATTATTAATTAAACGCTAGTGTTAATTGGTTTATATGCCAGTGACAAGAAGCGCCGAAAAAAGAAAAAATGGAATCGTTGATGGAAATGTTGCAAATGATGCAGCATAAAATGGATTCTAACCAAGAATAGAATCCAACCAAACTAAATTACAAAAAAAATGGAATCCAATCAAACTAAATTACAAGACGAAATGTTATCGATTAATGCTAGCCAAAACAATCAAGTCAAAATGCATTAAAAGAAGAAATTACCATCAGATTAAAAAGAGAAATGGAATCCATAAATTCAAATCAAAATAAATTAGAAGGGGAAATTAAATTAAGCCAAATTAAATTAAAACACGACTTAATAAAAGAAATAGAAGATGCTATCAATGGCATGTCCACAAAATATGAGGAGGTAACCAAGAAGTGTGACGAACTACATCAAAAGTTTATTCTCCTTACCGTAAATAAAGAAGTCAGCAAGCCTAAAAAGGATGCACCCACTGTTCCTTATGAACAATTAACAGAAGTGAATATGCAGCAAGCTAGACACTTGCCTGTTATTGAAAATGGCATGCTAAATACTAGAAGACACGTTAAAGTACCCACGTATGACTGGAATGCATCTTCGGCCAACTATCATAAACAATTCGTGGTAGCTGCAACATCAAATAGATGGACCATTGACGAAAAGGCAACTGCCTTAGTAGTGGTTCTACGTGGGAATGCTTTACACATTCTACACAAAATACCGGGCATCTACAGAATAACTTCGATTACCTTGTTTCACGATTGAAAATGTGATATGGGGATAAACATTGCAACAGGTCTACTGTGCCCAATTAAGGAATCGTGTACAGAAACTTGGCGAGAACCCCCAGGAATTCGAAACTAAAATTGCACGGCTAGCAAGATTAGCATAACCAACGGCCCCAGAAAGTGTTATTGAACAAATTGGAGCGCAAACATTTGTAGACGGTCTTCAGGATTCCAATACATAACAAGCACTGAGATTAGCTCGTCCATGTAACCTTGCTAGTGCATTGGCTCATGCACTGGAATTTGAAGCGGCCCAACGAGCATCAAAGGGCCATTGAAGAAGACAAAACTAATGCTGAGACTTTAGAACAAACAGTGTTAAGAATAATTAGAGCTCAAAGACCGCCAGGACGTTAACTACGATTTTGGAAATGTGTTAAATGGGAACATATACAGAAAAATTGTCAAGAGGCTATGACCAGTCCCGTCAATAATACAAAGCACCAGGAAAACTAAAAAGGATCGATGTGGAGGGACGAATATTTAACTCTGCTAGCCATATCCCGGAAGTCCAAGTGGCATAGTTAAAACATAAACCGGATAGTTCTTACATTAATAGAACAATTGTACAGAAAAATTGCAAAATGCTGCTAGATACAGGAGCAACGAAGGCAATAGTGAAACCAAACATTGTTGAGAATGATAGGCTACCGCAGAAATCTTCCATTCTCAACATTTGTTCCATTAATGTAAAGACTATCCGGTTTATGATTTAACGTTGCCACTTGGATGGCGACGGTTTCCTGTAGCTACAGGAAACCGGGCAACCGTTCATGGTGAAGTTATTACAGCTGGTATTGAAGAACCTATCATACTGGGTATGGATATAATGTCTGAGTTTGGCTTCGCCTTAGACTTGAAAAACCACATCATACATTGTTTAAATTATATGACCAAAAAGAACAGCTATTCTCTAACCAGAATTGACGACACTTTGGACACGATTTCCGGTTTCAAATGGTTTTCGATTTTAGATATTAAAAGTGGATATTGTCAAGTCTGTATGGAGATTGAGTGCCGAGAAAATACAGCATTCTCCATTGTATCTGGTCTTTGGCAGTTCTGACATATGATCCCTTTTGGATTTTGCAATGCACCAGCGACATTTGAAAGGCTAATAGAATTGATCCTGAGAGGGCTGTCTTGACGATGTCATAGTTATTGTAAAAACCTTCGACGAACATCTGTAAAATCTCAAAGAGGGTTTCAAAGACCACGAAGTGAACATCTACAACTTATTGTTAGTTCGAAGAAGAACAAGTTATTTAAAACCAAAGTGAAATACTTGGGTCATGTGGTCTATGAAAAGGTGTGTCAGCTGACCTAGAGAAAATTAAGTCCATATGAGAATGACCGCAACTGAAAGAGAAACATGAATTACGAAGCTTCTTGGGGTTATGCACTTACTATCGTCGATTTGTACGTGGATTTACAAAACTAACCCAAGAATATCAACTATATTTATGGAGAAATAACCGCCAGGTGTCATTTTAAACACTTAAACAAAGATTGACAACGGCACCTATACTCAGTTACCCTAGAATAGAAGGAAGATTTGTCTTAGATACCGATGCTAGTCACGTCAGCATCGGTGTAGTGCTATCGCAAACCCAAGACGGACAAGAACAAGTAATTGGGTATTTTGCCAAAGTGTGGTCCAAACCTGAGAGAAATTATTGTGTTGCGCGCAATTAATTGCTAGCGACGATAGAGGCCGTTGAACATTTTTACAAATACCTTTACGGACGAAATATTTTACTGAAAACTGGTTCATACAGTTTAAGAACCCGGAAGGCCAAATAGCGAGATGGATTAAATCGCTACAAGAGTCCGACTTTGAAGTTGAGCAACGTGCCAGAAAAAATCATACAAATGTTAATGATTTATCAAGGCGGCCTTGTACAGAAGATTATAAGCACTGTACTTGGTTGGAGTCAAAGATTATAGAACCTCTTGTCAACCGTACTACTACAAATAGCGAAGTCTGGAAACCAGACAACGTCAAACAAGATCAGACCTGCTATTAAAATGGAAGAATGAAGGTCTAAAATCAGGTTGCGAGGAAGTGGCCTCATTTATCCCATTGCTAAAGCATATTGGTCCCAACTGGACTCCTTGTAAGTTGAAGACGGCCTTTTGAGAAAAGCTCTGGAAAATGATGATGGAAGTAAAAGACAATTGGGGTTAGTAATTCCGAAAAAATGCCAAAATTCTACGACAGCTGCATGATGGTCCATCAGGAGGGTATATGGGAGTAAAGAAAGCTCTGAAAATCGACCGTGAAAGATTTTATTGAATGATCTGCAAGGATGATGTTACGGAATGGTGCCGAATATGCATAATATGTGTGTCTGGGAACGGTCCATTGTGGTTGCGAAAAGCAACGATGCGGTATTATAATGTGGGTAGTGCATTTGAAAGAGTAAAGATCGATATAGCTGGTTAATTTCTAGAAAACGTAACGGGAAACAAATGCATTCTGATTTCAATGGACTAGTTCAGCAAATGGAGCGAAGCAACGCTCTGCCTAATCAATAGGCAGTTATTGTGGCCGAGACCTAGGTTAAAGGTATTCCTTAGCTGTTTTGGGATTCCTTTGAAATTACATTCAAACCAAGGAAAAATTTTGAGTAAGCTTTGTTCCAAAGCATCTGCCAGCTGTTGAAGATACGCAAAACCCGAACAACCGCACTTCACCCACAGTTAGATAGAATGGTGGAACGAATGAATCGTACAATGGGAAAATATTTGTCAAAAATTGTCTCGGGCCATCAAAGAGATTGGGACTAGTACTTATATCTATTCCTGATGGTATATCGATCACGTAACGACAAGACAGACCCTAGCTAAGTTGTTTTTTGGCGTGAAATTAGACAACCGTGTGATTTGGAGTATGCTAAAAGCCTACAAAAGAAACTAAATTCCATTCATGAGAGAGTTCGCAATAACATCAAGATTATCAGTGATCGCATGAAATTCCAGTATGATGTAAGTTCCAAAAGAGAATGATTTCAACTCAGTGATCTAGTTTGGTTGTACCAACCTCAGCGACGACGAGTCCTATCTCTCAAATTGCAAAGGTCTTGGGAAGGTCCGTATAAAGTGATAAAAAGGATCAACGGTGTAATCTACCGAATAATAAAACTACCTAGAGGAAAGCCCAAAGTGGTCACATGAATAGGTTAGTCCATATGTTGGGAAGAATGCAGAAGCGGAACAGCAAGAATGTGTGCAAAGGGCGAACCATTTTTAATTCGAAGAATTAGCAGTCAAAAACCACGACCAATCATTTACTGACTTTATGACAACCTATTCAGGAGAACATAAAGCTAGATTTGGGGTCACCACTGAGGAATACAGAAATCTGTTTGATGTACCAGAGGTGTACCCGCTAGGCCCATTGTGCCGCTAAAGGGGTCTGAATGTCCTGTGGCATCGCAGTCGAGTTTAACAAGAGGTATGTAGACATAGGAGAAATTCTGTAGCAACAACCAGTAATTGGAAAGCCATCTCACCTACTAAACCGTTACCGTCAACTTAGGCGAAGTATGTACTACCTTGTGATGAAAGCATGATCCCATCAAAAGCCACGGTATGAGGACTTGTGGAAGGCATTATGGAATCTATGGAAACAAATTTGTGCCGGTGACGGTAGAATGTTAGTCGTACTAAAGCTCATCTGCGTCCTAGACCAGCTTAATTGGTGCGTTATACATGTTGGAAATAGTGTTTCGAGGCACTAGTGTCAAGATCCTGGTGTGTAGTTGGAATCCAAAAGAAACTCTACCAACGACGAAATTTGTGGACTTACATTTTTTTAAGAAATGAGGCTGCAAGCATGCATCGCAGTACAGATTTTGACCTTCACTAATAAAGGTAGAACCATCGCAAGTGCAAAGTCCAAGGTCACCGTTATGGACGTAACAGTTTTAAGGAGGGGCCAATATAACAAAAATTAGAAATAATAAAAACTTAATGAACATTCTAGAACAATTTGGCACCAAATAGATGATGTAATTACAAATGACACATTGCAGTAACCCATATCTGTCAATTTAATGAGGTCAACAATGAGTTATGGTAATGCAATTTATTACATCATTATTATGACTAATTATTCTAAACTCTTACTTCTTTTTCTGGACCTTTCTTCCTATCTATATAAATAGCAGATTAAATTCCCTTAGTTTTAGTTTTATTAGAATCTTGTCTTGGTAGGTACTCCTATACATAAATAGAAATATAAACTTTGTTATTAGTGTATTGTGAAATAGATATTTAAATAAATAAGTGTATATAAATAAGCATAATCTTAGTGAATATAAATAAAGGTTTCAAAACAATTAACTAGTTTTGTTACATTGGTGTCGGCTGTCGGATTTGTTTTTAAAAGATAAACTCACAGACTATTATTAACTAAAAGCTAGTGTTAACCGTTTTTATATGCCAGTGACAAGAATCGCGCAAAAACAAAAAATTGAATCGTTGATGGAGATGCTGCAAAAGATGCAGAACGAAGTGAAATCCAATTAAACTAAATTACAAAAAAAATGGAATGCAATCAAACTAAATTATAAAATGAATTCAAGTCAAGCCAAAATGCATTAAAAGAAGAAATTCCAAACAAATTAAAAGAGGAAATGTTATCGATTAATGTAAATTAAAATAAACTACGAGAAGAATTTAAATTAACCTAGACTAATCTATAGGAAGAAACTAAATCAAGCCAAAATAAATTAACATAAGAAATAAAAGGCGTTATAGATAAGATTTCAACAAAATATGAGGAAGTAACTAAGAAGTGTGACGAACTACATCAAGAGTTTATTCTCCTTACCCTAAATAAAGAGGTCAGCACACCTAAGAAGAAAGTGGCTTCTATTCCTTACGAACAATCAACTGAGGTTAATGTGCCTGTTATTGAATATGGCACGTCAAGTACTAGAAGACACGTTAAAGCACCCACGTATTATGGGAAGACATCTTGGGTTAATTACCATGAACAGTTCGTGGCAGCTGCAACATCAAATGGATAGAGAGTAGAAGAAAAGGCAACTGCCTTAATAGTGACTCTACGTGGGGATGCTTTAGATATTCTACAAACCATACCATATGATTTGCAAAACAATTTTGATTACCTTGTTTCACGATTGGAAATGCAATATGAAGATAAACATCTGCAACATATCTATTGTGCCCAATTAAGGAAGCGAGTGCAGAAAGTTGGAGAGAACCCCCAAGAATTCGAAACTGAAATTGCACGGCTAATGCGATTAGTATATCCAACAGCTCTAGAAATTTTTATTGAAACAATTTGGAGTGCAAACATTTGTGAATCGTCTTCGGGATATTGAAACACAACAAACTCTTAGATTAGCACGTCCACGTGACCTTGCTAGTGAATTGACTCATGCACTGGAATTTGAAGTTGCCAAACAAGCATCGAAGGGCCATGTTCACGTACGTTCAGTCCAAGATATCAAAGATGGTGTTAAGAGTCTACAAGTAATGTAATTGAGACTACTTAAGACGCAACAATCAAAGGGTCGTATACCACGACGCTGGAAGTGCGGTAAACAAAGACATCTGCAGAGAAGTGTAACAAAAATTAGAAACAATAAAAAGTTAATAGAACGCTCTTGAACAATCCAGTAGGTTCCTTATAATTAAAATCGATGACGTAATCACAAATTACTCATTGCGGTAACCGATAACTCTCAAATAAATTCAAGGTCAGTAATGAGCCATGGCATTGCAATTTATTTGATTATTATTTTAACTGATTACTCTAGACTCTCGCTTTTTTTCTGGACCTTTTTTCTTATCTACAGTAACTCACATTAATATTCGGGCGCAATAATTATTTACGTACTAATACGGAAAATGATAGAAACAATTTGTTTTTTTACGATATTTTCGATATATTGCATTCCAAGAATTACATTTTACAATATTTCAAAAAAACGAATGCAATGTAATACGATATAATCTAAATATTTTAAAAGAAAACAAACTTGCCAAAATTTCAGCTCTCTTTAATGTTGGGGCAGTTTCTTTCTGTGAAGTAGTGCATAGTGGACACTTTTACATCTCAAATAATTTCAAATATTAATATTACTTAACTTTCGTGTCTTTTGCATATTATATCTGAATAACCGTATTATCTAGAGTACTGGTTAAATAAGTATTACAAATGGAAGTAAAGGACAAAATTGTACATTTGATCAAAGACAATTAGTAATTTATTACTATGAGACGGGAAAATCACAACGTGATATAGCTAATATTACGCAAATTAGTAAATCAACAGTTAATGATATTATACATAGTATAGCCATAAATTCTGTCAGTAAATCTCAAAACCTCGCAAAGAGAAATACGAAACGCTGCAACAGTGGCAATACTGCAGACGTGACGTGCAGTATCCCCATGCAACCTCCAAGAAGTTTCATTTCGCTGCAGTCAGTTGTTTGTTCACAGCGTCACGATGAAGTTTAGCGTGTACGAGAAACCTGAGATTCAGAAAACGCTCGCATCGCTATCGGTGAATGAACGATTTGTAATTTAAACATTACAGCGGTATAGAGAAACAAATAGTACTGAAGATCGGCCGCGAGGGGGCCTTCCGAGATACGCGTGGCTAATGCTGTGAATGCTGTTCATGCACGGATTTATCGAAATCCACTCCGCAAACAAAAGCGTCTGGCGAGCGAGATGAACGTCTCCAAGCGTAGTATGAGTCGAATTTTACGCGATGATTTAAAGTTAGGGGCTTATCCACGTTGTGTGAGTCATTTGGTCACACCTAAATTGAAAGATATGCGTTTCCAGCGAGGCAAAACATTGATTAAACGCTTTGCAAACAATTGACATCGTCGCATTCTGTTTACCGACAAAAAAATCTTTTCCATAGCAGAAAGAGTTAATTGACGGAATGACCGAGTGTACGCGAGGAGTTGTTACGATGCTAAGGACAAAGTCCCACGTGTGCAGAGGGGTCACCATCCACCATCGGTCGTGGTCTGGTGGGATGTCACCTATGGTGGTGCCTCTGAAATTCATTTCTGTGACTGCGGTGTTAAAAATAACTCACGCGTTTATGAACAAATGTTGGAGATGGTAGTTAAGCCACACAACGAAAACTAGTTTGAGGGTAGAAATGATTCAGCAGGATTCTGCAAAAAAAATTGAAAACTGGTTGTTCGCAAATGTGCCAGAGTTCATATCATCAGCTGACTGGACTTCAGAAAGCCCTGATCTAAATCCCTTGGATTATTCTTTGTCGGATGAACTGGCAGAGGGTGCCTGTCGTCGTAAGCATACAAATTTGGAGCAGTTGAAGGCCAGCATAGTGACAACTGCACGTGAAATGCCGTTCACAACGATTCGTGCTGCGAAAGATGATTGGCCCTAGAGACTGAAGCTTTGTGTGAAAAAGCATGGTGACCACTTCGAGTGAAAAGTATATCGATCGGAATGTTTGACTATTTTTAACCATCTTTATAGATTTCATCGTTTAATCTCTTGTAATTGTGTCATAATAAAGCTTTTACTTACTGACAGAGCTTATGGCTATACTATGTACAAAGATACAAACGTGAAGATAGAATCGAATCAAAGGCCCAAAAAGGTAGACTAGCACTTTTAAGTGACCGTGAGAAAAGAATTATACTGAAAAGGGTACGAAGTAATCTTAAGATTAGTTCTCCAAAATTAAAAACTGAGTTAGAAATATTGTATGGAGTAAGTGTACATATAGAGACAATTCGTAGGGTTATAAGAATAAATGGATTAAATGGTCAAGTTGCAAGAAAAGCCATTTATCAACGAAGTAAATCAAAAAAAAACGATTAATATTTGCAAACTCTTATATAAATAGTAGTGAACAGTTTTGGAATGAGGTGATATTTGCAGATGAAAGTAAATTTAACATTTTTGGTAATGATGGACGTGTGAATGTGTAGAGGAAACCCAATGAAGAGATGAAAATACAAAATTTATGATCTACTGTTAAACATTCTGGTGGACCTGTTATGGTTTGGGGGTGTATGTCGGCTTCTGTTACGGGTAATTTAGCATTTATTGATGGCGTCATGGACCGGCGTAGTAGCTATTTAACATTATTAAAAAAAATTTAAAACAAAGTGCTGAAAAACTCGGGATTAGGGAATGTTTCAAATTTTATCAAGACAACGATCCCAAGCATAAAGCACTTAACGTGCGGTTATATTTATTATTTAGTGCCCTAAAGTTCTAGAAATACCCCCACAATCCCCAGATATTAATCCTATTGAGAATTTATGGGATTATTTAGTTAAAAAAAGGACAACACGACATTAAATATAGAACCCGATTAAAAAAGTTTTACAAAGGGAATGGGATAATATTTCATCTGACTTTACAAAAAAATTACTTAGATCAATACCAAATCGACTAAAATTGGTAATTCAAAATAAAAGTTATCCCACAAGGTACCAAAACTAAAAATTCTACGTAAATTTACAAGTGCTCGAATATTAATGTGAGTTCAATTAATGACGTGTTTTCTTTATTCAAAAACATTTTGTTTTTTAAATTCAGGACATTTTTCTTTTTTAAGTACTATATCAACATAACTTAAAGTATAATTCTACCAGAACAACATTTTTAATGTAAGGTATGTTTTGATTAGTTTGTATATTGCTTTATATTTATTGCCTTGCCCAGAATATTAAAGTGAGTCACTGTATATAAATAGCAGATTAAATTTCCCTAGTTTTAGTTCTAATTAAATAATATTATTAATTATATAATTAATTAATATTAATGTGTATATATTGATATAGATAGTATCAATTAATTGAAGAAACTGACCGTTCCAACAATATTAATATTTATTGTATTCTTGGTTGAATTTTTTTTTAATCAAATGCCCCACATTGTTGGGCCAAATTGATATAGATAGATCAATTATAAATTGAATAAATGAGCCCCACGTTGGGCGCCAAATTGATATGGATTGATCAATTAAAATTGAAGAAACGAGCCACACTTTGGGCACGCCAAAATGATCTGTGTACTATCAATTAAATTTAATAAAGCTCTACCGATGCAAAAGTTTTGTTAATGTTTGTGTAATATTTTATTTTGATGCACTCTGTGTTGCATAAGTTTATCGTCTTATTATCTCTGTGTCACGTTGGTTGCCTATCTAAACCCCCAACCCATAATATTAAAACAATCACTGTATTTG
>JAHWXV010510179.1:0-14361 GCA_024586415.1 Phrixothrix hirtus | reverse complement strand
TAATATAATTCGTCACGCATATTGATGTTACTGACTTTAGATAATTTACAAAAAGAACTAGCGAGAGCTAACAATAAATGTTACTTAATTTAGATAATTTTACACAAAAAAACCAGCGAGAGCTGACAAGCTGCCAGGTATTAGCTTAAAAAAAGTGACATAGACAAAGTCCAATAGATATTAGGCGCAAGAGCAAACACAAAATCTGACACAGAACGTATACCCAACATGTAGCAAGAAGAATGGGACAATTCGACCAAGGGCAGAGGGTCCCACCAAATCATACCGGATGTCAGATTTTGTAAGCCTAATAGTCACGTTTACCCCCTCCCTCAGAGGACTTATACACTTCTTAAGAGGATATGGACCTTACCCTACGTATCTTAACAAAATTAATAGCAGAGAAACATCCGACTGCATCTGCTGAGAGACTGGTACACCAGAACACGTTATACTAGACTGCTACATCACAAAAAACCACTTCAAACATACACATTCAACTCAAACATATCAACACATCATTACACAAACATACATCAACAATTTCATAAACATTAATCTAATTACATACACTCAACCTGCATTGAATTACAAATATACACATACATCATGACACAAATACAGAAGAGGCCAAACCTATCATAATGTATAGAAGATGTTACAACAACAACATGTGACCAACCCGCTACCCACTACATGCCCTAGTAGAGAAATGACTAATTAGTGAAATTAAACACAATTTAGTGATAAGAACTTAAATTTAGTGGAAAAGTGAAACACAATTATAATGTTATAAATATAGTGTTTTAGTGTTCGAGACCGCAATGGCAGACGTTCCACTATCATCGATACTGCCTCAGGTATTGTTGGAACTCTTTTAGTCTTAATCTAGCATAATAAATTTTCAAAATATTTAATTAAATTTTTCAATCTATATTAATATAGATAAATACAATAATTTCAATAATATCAATTACTGATAGTGCACTTAGTTAAGGTAACGAAAAGTTCACTATGAGAATAGAACAAACTAACATCTTTAGCATAATACAATTTAGTAATGAATGACTCCCAAGCTCCAGGTGTTCCGGAGGGCAGTAATCATATACGATAAGATTAATCCATTAAAATAAGTTAAAGGCTCGCTTTACATTGTAAGGCAGTGAGCTAGTTGTTAATAAAGAAATATTGAATTTGAATTTGTTTGTAATCGTCACTAACGGCCACTATCTACGCGTCCTGTTGGTGCAATGGTATCTGTTTCCCTCAGTCTTCTATCTAGCCTGCGAAAAACCATTTGATTGGGATGCCTCCAGGCAGGATAGCGTTCAGCATACAGAGCTGCAGCAGCAAGGCAATTTCTACGACATTCTCCAAAGATCATGTACGTGTAAGTAAAAGTGTAATCCATGATGCAAAATTGAAATCAAACATCATAGGAAAAACTATGAAGGAAGGAATGATTTCAAAAAGAGATTAGAAAGTTTATGACAGTTGGAAAAGACAATTTGTAACAGGTGCAAATCGTGAAATCAAGACATTCTGATTTTTACTTGAAAAACTCATGCATCGATGCCGTATTTTAAAAATTTACAAAGAGGTGCAACCTGAGGATTAAAAATCTTGTTCAAACACAAGTGTAATATTTTGAAAATTAATGTAAATACTTATACATAACGTGAAACTATGATATAAATGCAGATTTTAATTTATGGTGTACTGAATCATCTTTGTTAGTAGCTTGTTATGTGAACTTAGATGGCTTATATCTTATGAAGGGGCTATCTACGAGAAAATATTTATTAGACTTTATTACTCGGAAAATAATGCGTAATCACGTAGTGAAGAGTTTTACCTATTGAAACCTTGACACCCCGTATATATACACAACTAAGCTATGAGACCCGTTTACCATCCTAAGGTATAATATCTCCTACCCATGTCAGCCCTTGCTGCGTTTTGTGAACATTTAAATAATATTAACGCATTTATGATGCATAACTATATACGTTACTCATTAGGTAAATTTAATTCAAGTAAGATTCCTTTTAAATTCAGAAATAAATCATGTTATAAATATAATATTATTCCTTGCAAAGTTAAATATTAAAAACATGTTATATTAAAAGAAGTCGATTATTTTGCATTCCTACAGACAGTGATCTCATTTCTTGTAGCCGGTTACATAGTAAAGCTTTAACATAACACGTACAAGGTGAGCCTGATAGCTGGATATCCATGCGAAAAATACACATGTAGTATCTTAAATAAGTAGTGTATACATTTATGCGGGAACCTTATTCAAACATACTACATAATTGTACGACAATATAATAATGATGCGTGGCTAGGGATATGATGCCTTCGTAAAAGTTGAAAGATACGCAAGTGTAAGACGGTGTGCGGAAAATACTTCTTTAGTCAGTGAGCACTTAGTAAACAGTTCGTGGGGAGAATTTCTGATTGCGAGTAGTGCCGTGTGTTTCTAATTTTTAGATTTTGAATCTGTCTTTGTCCATGTAATTTATCCATTTGACCCTGGTGCCGAAGGCGGAGCTTCCAAATTATTTGGGATTCAAATTGGCAAGTGCTAGATGGATACCATTTCGTAGTATCACCCGTGAGGGGTCTTCAATGTAATTAGAACACAAGGGCGGCTGCTTGAGGTTCAACAATGTTATAATTACCGCAATAGTAAGTGCTCTCCACGTATATTTTTGTCAGTATTCGAAAACAAGGAAAGGGGCCCGAAGGATTTGATTTTGTTAAAAACAATAATTTGGTTAAACTTACAAGATCGTTTAATTTTCAATTTACACAGCGTAGTCAAGCAACCCATTTTGCTACCATTTGATTTGGAAATAAACCAAGAAAAATGAATTATGACCTTCTGATAACAGACACTATTGATTACTAATTCAATTGTTTACATATAAATTAACGCTAGCTAATTCATTGTAAATTTTATAAAGATATGCTATAGTTTTTACTGTTTCTTGTAACATTTCGACATCTGTGTACCCATTTTAAATATAGATTGTATATGTAGTATCATTTAAATGTTATTAGCGGAGATCTAGAGCTTATTTATGACTTGTTTCCTTTATTAAACGATTCCAGCTGCAACAATCAGCCGGATTTTGTAGATCAATTATTCCGAGCCTAGATCCCGTTAGCCAATGTTTCATGTGTTTAGTATGCAAGACCTGCTGAATTTCACAATTGTTTATTGATTTTATGTATGTATTTTAATGCAAACGAAGTTATATAAACTTCTTGTGCTTAAATTTGTATTATCTTTCCATTAACAAAAGTCTTAAAGTGCCATAACAATACATAGTGCGCGTGCCAAAGTTAAATAGTAATTTATTAAGATTCTAGAATAGAAAGTCATAAGACATTTACCTCTGTGTAACTATAAAAATTTGCTTGAAAATCTAAAGTTCAATTAATTAAGTTAATGATATACATGGTGGTCACTCTGGAAACCACCCCTCAGTTATTTTTATTTAATGCAAGTGCGCTTTCAATTTTTGCAAGTAACGTAACTAATAATCGAATCTTCAGCTAGCAGTATTTCTTTGATGGTCATATACAGTGTGATCTTAAGTAAATGAGCATCTTTAGCATTAGAACATTTCTTTCAGTTTTAATCCTGTTTCTGCAGTACCGTTAAGCGTCTATCTCCGTTTGAAGGTAAGATTATTAAGATCGTGACATACAGGGTGTTCTCCGAACACCACCTGTTTGCAGTTGTCCTGAGAACAGTGGCGCCCACCTTTTACCGATTTAAACTTATTATTTCTACAGTGTTTAATCTCGCAGAACCGATGGACCACACTTCGCTCCACTGAAGCTTTGCCGGCCGTGGTTAAACACTCGTAATTTCTGGCATATGCGTTATTGTCATATCGTCTTGTTACAAAATTATTATTGGCGCTCGAATATGTGACCTGGATTTGTGTATAGGAAACCGAAATCTAGTTTCGAACTTTTTAAGACTCTTTAGTCATAATTTTAATTTTTATTTTTATTTAGTTCCTTATCATTTTCAAGATGGCATTCAAGTTACATGTCATGTCTTTAACTAAAGAACTAATCATTTATTACGTATCAGTGGACTTTCCGTTGAAGGATCGTTAACATCTTTACGCCGTTCTTTACGTTCGGCGCTTTCAAAAATTAAACCGTTACCATTAGCTACTGTGTATCCTTATTCTTTTTCGGAGGATATGACAGCCATTGAACAAAATTTTATCCTTTTGGATGAACAATTTAAAATTTTTGAAGATGACCATAATCAAATTCAATCTCGTTTAGTTGAAAGTAATATTGCATTTTTATTGGACAGAATTCATAAATTGAACTTAAACAAGAATTTATGAATTAAATTTCTTCTTTTATGACGCAGTTTGAAATCACCTCGCGTTTTTCTGAAATAACAACCGTCAAAGATGATTTATCTGATTTTAGTGAGAATGAAGTGTGCGAAGATGAAAGTAACAACAAACCCTCCCACATCTATAAATAACGAACTTAAACAGGACCAAATTAGTCCTAGTGTTAAATCTATTGTCGAACTAGCTGATTTAGCAGTTGCGTTGCAAAGTTTATGTAAAAAATCAATTCCTGCTGTAAAGTGGAATCTTAAGTTTTTGGTAGTCGTTCTTCCTCAGTAAATAGTTTTTTAGAGCGTGTCGTTGAGTTTCAGCAGCCACATTATGAAACATTACGATTCAGATAAAGGAATTGTTTGGTACCGTTCCATTCGTAATGATGTCCATTCTTGGACCGAATTAGTTCAGGCCCTTAAGGCCATACTTTACCTAGCAATTATGACGGAAAATTATATGATGAGATCCGCAACCGAACTCAAGGCCAAACCGAGAGTATCAGAGTTTATGTTGCCGTTATGCGAAATTTGTTCACCAGATTGAATGAACCAATGACCGAAGACCGTCAACTACGAATTTTATTACCAAATATTTTGCCATTCTATCAGACTCAATTAGGATTAGTCCTTGTCAGTTCTATTAGTGATTTAATTTCTTTATGTAGAAAAATGGGAGAAGTTCGGGATACCCTAAGTCATTTTGTGCCCTCATCAAGACGTAAAGCTGAACTTGAACCAGATTTAGCTTACATTGAAGCTCCTGCTCCTTTAAATATTGTTTCTACTCAAAAGCCATCTAATAGTCATACCGCCAATGTAGGAAATCAAGAACCTAATCCTACTTCATTTTCTCGTCGTACTATCGTTGATGATTTTCGAATCACATGTTGGAATTGTGACACACATGATCACAGAGCTACTATTTGCAAGTTAAAATGAGAAAGAATTTACTGTTTTCGTTGTGGTAAAAAGAACTTCATCATCTATTCTTGAACTAAATTTTCGAAATCTTACAATCCAAAAAATGGACGCCGGAGATAGTAAAGGACCATTTCGCCTCTCGGGTCTTTTCTAAATCGATCCAACACGTACAAAATATTATTGATACCCGTAAACAAAAATATAGTCAAAATGCCGCTATCTTAAATTACGTTTAGAAGAATCATCTGAAGTCATAGACCTTACGTCACTATGGATGTTTTAGGTATTAAAATTCCTGCTTTGTTAGATTCTGGTGCAAATTGTACGATTCTTGGTTCCATAGGTTTGGAACTTCTGTCAAATTTAAATTTAAAACCGAACAAAAAGAATTCCGTTGAATGCCGTATTGCCGATGGAAATTATTTAACAACCCTTGGTACCGTAGACCTTATGTAACAATACAATTTGGTTAGATGTTTTAGTTGTACCTGACGTACCGCATGCTCATTTTGGGTATTGATTTTTGGAAAGCAATAGCCATTGTGCCTGACATTTTTAAAGGCCAATTTCATTTTTCAAAACGTGAACTTTTAGAAATTACTTCACCTTCAGTTTCTTTACAATCCCGTACCGATTTATCATTTGAAGAATGGGCAAAATTAAAAGACGTCATTGAAAAATATTTTTCGACCGAAAAAATATCCTAGGTTGTGCTAAATCAATCAAACATCAAATTAAGGCTTCATCTCCACCTATTAAGCAAAGCTATTATCCTGTATCACCTGCCATCCAGAAACAAATTGATATTGAATTAGATAAAATGTTATCACTTGACGTTATTGAAAAATCCAGCAGTGCTTGGTCAAATCCCATCCTTTTAGCCAAAAAGAAAAACCAGACTTACCGTTTTTGCGTAGACTTCCGCAAATTGAATAAAGTTTCTGATAAGGACGCGTATCCAATTCCATATGTTTCTTCAATTTTAGATCACCTGCGTAATGTACGTTATACTTTATACATAAAATATGCGCACTGGCAGATTCCCATGGACGAAGCATCTAAATAATATACCGCTTTTACCGTTCCGAACAGAGGCCTGCTTCAGTTCAAGCGAATGCCGTTTGGAATTTCAAACGCTCCAGCGTCATGCCAAAGATTGGTCGATGTCATCCTTGGACCAGACTTAGAACCATTCGTTTTTGTATATCTTGATGATATCATCATTTTGACATTTAATTATGACCAACATCTTGAAGTTTTGGATAAAGTACTTTCTCGTTTGACCGGGTAAAGATAAGTGTGATTTTTGTAAGCCAGGACTTAAATATCTTAGTTATGTTGTACATTTTAAAGGACTTCTGGTCGATCCGGAAAAAGTTTCAGCTATTTTAAAAATACTAACTCCTAAATCTGTGCATAGAGTGCAACGTATTGTTGGTATGGCTTCATGGTACAGACGTTTTATTCCAAATTTTTCAACAATAGTATCTCCACTCACCGCTTTAACTAGTAAAATTGTAAATTTTTTTGGTCTGATTTATTTGAAACCGCTTTAAACGAAATTAAAATCCATCTTGTTTCTGCACCTATTTTAACTCGTCCAAATTTTTCTGTACCTTTTACTATTTAGGCTGACGCTTCTAATTTTGGCATTGATGCCGTTTTAACTCAGAAATTTGACGATAAAGAACAAGTCATTTGTTATCTTAGCCATTCTCTCACCAATAACGAACGTAATTATTCCGTTACTGAAAAGGAATGCCTTGCTGTGTTATGGGAAATTGTGAAATTTAGACCTTATATTGATGGAGCCCATTTTACCATTATTATTCTCTTGTGTGGCTCCATAATTTGAAATAACCTATCGATAGACTTGCACGTTGGAGTGTAAGACTACAACAATTTGATTATGATATTATACACAGGAAAGGTAAAGATCATGTTGTGCCCGGTCCCATTTCGCGTTCCGTACCGATTTTAGACTCAATTACTGTAGAGGACTTATCATCAGTTGATTTTGTTCCGCTATCATCTACCGTTCTATCACCGACTCCCACTGACCGTTAGTATTCAAAATTATTAGAGCAAGTACCGTTGTACTCACTTCGTGGCGTGTTACAAATAATCGTTTGTTTAAGAATCTTCCATGTTCCTACCTAGATCTAAGGGACGATCATGAGCAATGGAAGGAAGTAGTACCTAAATTTGAATATTCGGCTATTTTAAAACAGTATCATGATGATCTAACCGCTGGTCATTTTGGTATTTTCAAAACTTTTGATCGAATTTCACAAAAATTTTACTGGCCTAGACTCAAATCCGACATATCTCATTATATTTTTCGTTGTACAACTTGTAATGCTCACAAGCCTGAACAGAAGAAACCCCTTGGTCTTATGGTTCGTCATCCCGTCGTATAGAAGCCTTGGCAAAATATTTCCAGGGATATTGTTGGACCTTTGCCTTGCTAATCGCAAGGTTACAGTTATATTTTAGTAGTCGTGCATTATTTCACGAAGTTCCATTGTTTTTCCCGTTATGTTCGGAGACTGCTTCCTCTGTTACACAGCGTATTGAAAATGACATGCTTTTTTGGTTTGGAGTTTCTGAGATTATTCTTTGTGACAACGGTGTTCAATTTCACAGTAACGAATTTCATAAAATGACTTCCCCCTATGGCTCACGTATCACTTATAACGCGTATGATCACGCACAAAGCAATCCATCTAAGCGAATAAATCGAATTCTTAAAACAATGTTAGCATCTTATTTTCAGGACAACAAACGTTCTTGGGACAAATATTTACCGAAAATTGCGCGCGCTATTCGCACTGCCCGTCATGAAGTTCTTAAAGTTTCACCATATTTTGCCAATTTTGGGCGTGAGATGACCATCAGTGCTGTTAAACCTCGTAGTGATGATTCTGTTGCTGTTAATGCAGAAGCGCAAGTTGCGGACCGTTCAGTTTTGCTTAACAAATCACATCCTCTCTCTTCGTTATATACCGATATTGTTGCACGTCTCGACGCTGCTTACCATAAGAATAAACATTATTATGATTTACGTTACCGTCCTGCTTCTTTTGAAGTTGGCGAATCCGTTTGGAGGAAAAATTATGTTCTATCAGATGCAGCAAAACATTTTAAGACCAAATTGCCACCTAAATTTGTCGGACCATTACTTATTAAACGAAAAGTTTCTTACCAGACCTACGTACTGTCTGATTATAGTAGCTTGTCAAAAGGCGTTTGGCATGCTAAAGACTTAAAGTCTAACCCTTCTCCAGAATAATTCTCTTTTCTTTCGCCCTGTGGCGAGGGATTTAGAATACCGCTTCCGCAGGTTGAGCTGCGTGTCGTAAAAGGCGACTAACTTACCACTTTGATCCGCTTTTATTCCAACTTGACCGTAGGCTCGGGTATCTCTGTTTTGTGACCTTTGTCGCTCACTAAGTTTACGATTTGCCACGGCTGTGTGTTTTGTTTTCTAGTGTTGTTTTCTCTCAATTTCGTGTGGGATCAACGAGTTGTAGATCGCTACTTCCTTTTACCGTGTTCTTTTATTTTAGAACTTCTCCTTCCTTACTCCTCTTCTTCTCGTGTTAGGAATGTAAATCGTATTCCTTCGGGAGTGCTTCCTAACGCACCCTTCGCTCCGTTCGCTTACCAGCGTATCATACATATTTCTCTAGTGTTTTTCTTTTCATCTCCTCCGTAAAGTTCAATCGGTTTCCGATTACGGACTTACTGAATTCTTGCCGTGTGTTTAGGTACAGTTTTTGAGCTACCGCTTGAGCCTGCGCTTGAATTCCTCTTGTGAGCTCTTCGAGCCACTTGTATCTTGGTACTGTCTTGGTAGTAATACTTGCCTTACCATTCTCTATTCTATCATCCTTTTGCCGCCGCTCGTGTACGTGTTTTCTCGGGAATGCGTTCCCACTAGTGTGGCACCTTCTCCTTCCATTATACGTTCTTGTTTCTAAGGTATTTCGCCGACACCGTCGCTTGAGGACGTGTTTGCGAGGTTAAAGCTTTGAGAATTATGAATAGTCAGTAGATTTAAAGTTAAAAATAAATAATTGTATTCTAAAATGTAGTTTCGAGTGTCTGTGTTGTTTCAGTAGATTAGAACAGTAATTTAATAATAAGCATCGATAGCTCTAATACTTTATTAACATTAGAAAGTTTAATTTTATTTAAATAAAGTGCAATAATAAATTCAAGGCGAAGTGTTCGGATAGATAACAGCGGCTTATCTGCGACTGCACTCTTGCGGCGTAGATAGCCAGCTATGGCCTCCGAAGCTGGTTCGACGTCCGAACTGGGAACCACGTGCACCTCCAGATTGAAGCGGCAGCGGTCGTCTTGCGTCGAGACGCCGGGTAGCTGCAGCAAAGCTCTGCAAAATGTTATTGTTAGAGTAAACCTTGCACTATCTGGAATATTAGACTTCATAAGTACCTGTAAGGCTGACGCCGAGAAGAAGTCTGGCGCTGTGAGGAGCGTCTTTGATGTCCAGTTGGCATTGACTGAGCTGGTGGCGATCACAGTGGCTGACAAAAATAAACAGGCCCCTTCAGTCAACTACGTCATGGAGAAAGTGATGTGAAAATTTTTAGACTGCAGTAGCCTGCTGCTCCGGCTCTGATGGCGACTTATAGTAGGATGGCGGCGGCTCCGCCTCGTGGGGTGGAAACTACGCTCGAACTGCACCTTCTGCACCACAGAAAAGGTTTAAGGTGTTCATAAAGCCAGTCGACGAATCAAAAGTGTTTTCTTCGGAAGACACTTTTAAGTTACTCACATCTCAGCTGACGCCAGCGGAACACAGCATTAAACCGACCTGCATGATAAAGCTTGCCAATAAATCAGTTTTGTTGGAGACGGCGGAGGATTGCTTGGGTGGCCTTGTGGGGCATCCTGCTCTTGCCAGGGTGCAACTTGCTGCGGCGGTACAGGCAAAGTCGTGGCCCAAAATCATAATATATGACGTTCCTGCAAATATATAACAAGAAACAGCTGATCGACGAAATAACGAAGCAACATACCTGCAGTGTGGCGGCTAATGTAGTGAGGTCTGCCTTTCTTGTGGGAAAACGCGGGGGACTAATAACAAACAGGTGCATCCGGGGGTGCGGCAGGCGATGCCTTTTGCTGAGCGCCTTTATTTGGGATGGAAGTCATGCAGAGTACGAGATTTTGTGAGAGTGTCGCGATGCTACAACTGTCAGCGCTTTGGACATGTCTCCAAATTCTGCAAGTCGGTCAAACAGTGCGGCTACTGTGCGCGCACCGAGCACGAAAGCAAGGACTCCCCGTCGCGTGGAAGCAAAAATCTTTACAGGTGCGCGAACTGCCTCCGTGTGGGAGTTAAGCGTTAGCTTGCTAACCATGATACCTCTGATGCAAATTGTCCTGCGCCGACTCCAGGACGAGGTGAAAAATATTATTCATTCGATGGAATAATTATTCTATCGGCAAATCTTAAGAATTCTCAAACATTTACCTTAGAACTTTATCGTTACGTCCTGGAGCGCGGCGCTGACATCATATTGATGCAGGAACCCTACATGGTGAAAGTTAATGATAACTATAATTCACTGGCATTGAGTGGATACAGGTATCTGAAGCATAGCGAAAAAAGCTTAATAACGTAGTTTTAGTCCAAGACTATTTTTGTGACTGTGTTGTACTTCCAAGTTTATGTAAAGTAAACTTTACTATTGTGTGCTTGTCTATAAATAAAACAAACATTTACTGTGTGAACATCTATTTATCTCCGTTTAGTAATCTAGTTGGTGAATTAAACTTTTTAAGCCAAATATTGGACGATTTAAATAATAAGTTTGTGGTGGTTTGTGGAGACTTTAATGCGCGCTCCGAACTTTGGCGCGATGTCATGATGAACCAACGCGGCAGAATACTCGAGGAGTTCGTGGTTGACGCGGACCTGGAAATTTTAAATGTTTATGGTAAACTATTTACGTTCGAATCAGAATTAGGTCGCAGTAACATTGACCTGAGTATGATTGCGTGTGCGCCGCCTGATCTTGTGTTTCATTGGGATGTTTTAACTGAAGTGCACAATTCGGATCACAGATAGCTTTTAACGATAATTGGTGGTGCCGAGATCAGCAGACATCTGCCGGAAATTGTGAAACACTGCCCTACTCACAAACTGAAAACACCGAACGTCATAAATGACCTAGTTAAATTGAATAGTGAGCTAAATTCGAGATATCACGTGCTTGAGCAACCTGAAGTCATTGACTGCGCTGTGCGTGACCTCACCTGCGGTATTCAAGAAATTGTGAACTCCGTGGCAATCTGAAGGACACGATATCCAATCAGGCCGGACTGGTGGACAGGGGAGGTGGAAACCGCCAGGAGGGAATATATTAAGCATAAGAGCTAACTATATAAAAACGTACATGCAAATATAAAATGATTATCTAATGTAACCCATTATGTTATTTAATTATGTTATGCCGATTATTGCCATAATTACCTGACATACTGAGATGTTTCTGGAAAAACCGGATGCCTGGACTACCGCTGATCCAGGAGTATCGAGGCAGAGATGGGAACTAGCCGGGAATAGAGTCTGTGATGCAGACAAGATCTGCAATATAAACTTTAAAACTTTTGAAGAATTGTAAAAAATATAAACTTACCTTTGTAAACAACCTGTAATAAATATGTACAGAAAAGGAACGCCCAATTTGGCGTAAATATAGGGGCCCTTGGCACCTTGTTTCTTTGTTGTTTCTATTATTTTGTTCTGTAGCTGGTATTAGTTTACCTATTTTCGACTTTCGCTGACTTTCAGGGATTACTGTTTATGACTGTATGAATGTGTTTGTGTGTTTGCGTTTAGTTTTAGTTCATTTTATTTGTTTAGGTTTCGTTTTCTTTTAGGTTAGTTTGTTTTCTGTGTTTTTTAGGCAAGTTCCTTTTCTTTTTGAAATTTGCAAGCAAATTTCTCTTTTTTGGGCAGTGTCAGCCCTTGTTACGTTTTGTGAACATTTAGATAATATTAACGCATTAATGATGCATAATTATATACGTTACGCATTAGGCAAATTTAATTCAAGTAAGATTCCTTTTAAGTTTAGAAAGAAATCATGTTCCTAAGGGATATATAAGTAAAAATCAAAAACTATTCAGACCCACCTAGTATTATAAATATAAAATTATTCCTTGCAAAGTTAAATATTAAATACACGTTATATTAAAAGAAAGTCGATTATTTTGCATTCCTACATACAGTGATTCCATCTCTTGTCGCCGGTTACATAGTAAAGACTTATCCGCGTGTTTCTGATTTTTAGGTTTTGAATCTGTCTTTGTCCATGTAATTTATCCATTTGGCCCTGGTGCCGAAGGCAGAGCTTCCAAATTATTTGGGATTCAAATTGGCAAGCGTTAGACGGATACCATTTCGTATTACCACCCGTGAGGGGTCTTCAATGTAATTAGAACACAGGGGCGGCTGCTTAAGGTTCAACAACGTTATAGTTACCGTAATAGTAAATGCCCTCCACGTATATTTTTTTCAGTATTCGAAAACAAGGAAAGGGACGATGTATTTGATTTTCTTAAAAACTATAATTTGGTTAAAGTTACAAGATCGTTTAATTTACAATTCACACAGTGTAATCAAACAACCCATTTTGCTATCATTTGATTTGGAAATAAACTGAGAAAAATGAATTATGACTTTCTGATAACAGACATTGTTGATTACTAATTCAATTGTTTAAGTATAAATTAACGCTTGCTAATTCATTGTAAATTTTATAAAGATATGTTATAGTTTGTAGTGTTTCTTGTAACATTTATATATCTGGGAACCCATGCTAAGTACAGATTGTATAAGTAGTATCATTTAAATCTCGTTAGGGGAGATCTAGAGCTTATTTATGACTTGCTTCCTTTATTAAACAATTACAGCTGCAACAATCAGTCGGATTTTATAGATCAATTAATTCCGAGCCTAGATTCTGTTAGCCAATGTTCCATTTGTTTAGTATATAAGACCTGTTGAATTTCACATTTGTTTATTTATTTTATGTATGTATTTTAATGTAAACGAAGTTATATAAAGGTGTTCTTGTGCTTAAATTTATGTTATATTTTCATTAACGAAGGTCTTAATGTGCCATAACAATATATAGTGCGCGTACCACAGTTAAATAGTAATTTATTAATATTCTAGAAACGAAAGTCATAAGACATTTATCTCTGTGTAAATAGAAAAATTTGCTTGAAAATCTAAAGTTGAATTAATTAGATCAATGATATACAGGGTGGTCACTCTTGAAACCACCCCTCAGTTATTTTTATTTAATGCACAGTACGCTTCAATTTTTGCAAGTAACGTAACTAATAATAGAATCTTCAGCTAGCATTATTTCTTTGATTATCATATACAGAGTGATCATAGGTAAATGAGTATCGTTGGCATTAGAACATTTCTTTCAGTTTTAATCCCGTTTCTGCAGTACCCTTAAGCATCTGTCTCCGTTTGAAGGTAAGGTCAGTAATATCGTGACATACTGGGTGTTCTCCGAACACTACCTGTTTGCAGTTGTCCTGAGAACAGTGGTTTCCACCTTTTACCGATTTAGACTTATTATTTCTACAGTATTTAACCTCGCAGTACCGACGAACCACACCTCGCTCCACTGAAGCTTTTCCGATCGTGGTTAAACACTCGTGATTTCCGCCGCATGCATTATTGTCATATCGTCTTGTGACATCCAGTTGGTGTTTTTCGAATAAATATTTAGCATTAATATTAACGACGGTGAAAGTAAAAACTTGTTTACATTCGGAACATCTGTTATAATTTGTATGGTTAAACTGCAAATTCTGAACATTTACTCCTTAGTAAAGTAGTGTGATGTATATGGCTAAGATGTAACGATTCACAAAGCGTAAACAACTTGATTTTCGAACTTACTGTGGACTTTACTATTTGAATACACCTATATATATATATATATATATATATATATATATATATATATATATATATATATATG
>JAHWXV010510161.1:0-10391 GCA_024586415.1 Phrixothrix hirtus | reverse complement strand
ATCTGGAGGAACTAATGTCGTATTTTTAGAAGAAAAAGTCACGGCCTACTTAGTGTCATTTGTAGTTTGAAAATCCAAAAAGTAATATTAGCGATTTTTTACAAAAAATCTGATAATTTCGCTAGGCAAATTAAAGAAATTATTACAAATTATTTTTAAAACAAACTTAACTAAAAGCAGAATTTGTTTAAGGTAAATGCAGTAAAGCGGAATTAGAATTAAACAAATAACAACCCTTGTAATAAATAATTAAATTAATAAAATGAGTATTTCAAAATATTTAAAGCGCAGTGGCACAGAACATTTTGTGGCAGTGGCGTGAGTACGAGTAAAAGTTCTTTATTACTAAAACGATCATTGACATAATAGCTGTTATAGGAAAGGAATAGAGGAAGTGGGACACTCCGTTAGGTTTTTGAACTAAAGTGATGGAGGATTAATGTAGTTAGTTGCCTTCAACCTCTGGAGTAATTCACGAAAAAGGTAATCGACATTATGTTATTTACATATGTGAATTAGTAGTAAAAAAATAGTATATAAATGTCTAGTGCATTATTTTAAAAATTCGGCGATTTATGCCAATTAGGCTAATGTCCGTATTTACCGAAATAAGCAGCTGAGCTTACTTCTATCCAATTTATCTTTGAAAAATTCCAATTGTTTCGATGTCACTTCATTTGAGGTTCTGGATTGGGGATCTAGGAAACGCAGACTTTTACGGATGTAATAGTTTTACTATTTATGTTATGCGTACTAAATTTCGTATTGATACCACCTGTAGTCTAACTAAATGTAATTTTTAACAAAGTTTTTAAATTTAAATTAAATTAAAATTGCAGAAACCATAAACGCTAGTCCATGGGTTGTATGAAGAATCTTGAAATTCCAGTAAATTTATCCTTACTATATCCATTTAGTCCAGTCTCTACCACGTAATTATCCTCCTAGATTAGCTTTATGTGAACATCTTCAGCAGAATATTGAAGAAAATTCGAGATTTTTGGGATTAAACATGTTTACGGACGAAATTTCTTTTTCACGAGAAGCGATAACAAATTTTCATAACAACCACGTTTGGGCCTATGAAAATCCCTGTGCAACACAAGAAATTCACCATTAACATAGATTTTCTCTCAATGTGTGGTTAGGTGTTATTGAAGATTATTTGATAGGACCATATTTTTTACCCTTAAGATTAAACGACGAATCCTACCATAATTTTCTTTGAGAGGAACTTTCTACACTGCTTGACGACGTAGCAATACAAATTCGGCTTCAATTATGGTTCATTCACGATGGAGCCCCATCCCATTTTGCTGTGAACGTACGACAACATCTTGACAATACATTTCCCAATCGGTGGATAGCTAGAGGAGGGGCTGAAGTTTGACCGCCAAGATCCCCTGGTTTAATCCTATAGATTTTTGTATCTGGGGTTATCTAAAATCATTGGTGTACTGGACGCCCATTGAAAACGAGATCGAGTTAAGAAATAAAATCGAAGATTCCTGCAGATTAGAAATACTCCTAGTATATTCGCTTGTATTCGCGAATCGATGAGACGAAGAATTGAAGCGTGTAGACTAGCTGCTTGCGGTCATTTTCAGCACCTATTGTAAACTCAACTATAACCTATATGACGAACTCTTAAGGGAAACGAAACTAGTAGGCAAATAAAATATCTCAAGGAATTTATTAAGAGTGATGATTCTACTAAGCCCCTAATTTTATATGGTATTCACAAGTCCCAGTTTAAGTATCGGATACCAAATTTTCGTAACTTTATAATTATATGGTACGGTACGGTTATCAACTAAGCTTACTCTAACTAACAATGATTCAACACAATTGGTAACACGAGTAAATAAAAGGAGTTCAAGAGTGATGATACAAAAAAGATATTTAGAAGCCTCCTTTCTTGTACTTGCTTAATGATAATAGTGTAGTAAAAATATATACACAATTTTTCGCACAAAAGTCTATGATATATTCTACAGAACTAGTTTGCAAAAATAAAGATTCTAATTAAAGTGCACGTCGAAATTTTCGTCGGCATAAGACCGTACATAGTTTACTCAATAAAATAAAGGCCACTATGTATTATGTAAAATTCCACAGCTAATTGAAGTTCGATTTTACTAGAAAAAAAATTCAAACATACGAGTTCATTATAATTTGGCAACTTTGCCCGTTGAGAATTAATATGTTACTCGACGTTAATATTGGCGTTGTTAACGGGAAACACGTGGTAGTCATGCATTTCATTTTATTGAGTTCACCACTGTCTAAAAATTATTACTAAAATCGATGAAATTAATTTTAGATTTATGAGAAACTGTTAGTTACACACTTTTAGCAAGCTCACCAGAGAACTGCATTCTCAGAAACTTTTGTTATGTTAGTAAACAGATGATTGCTGCATGACTTATCTGTATCCTGTTTTAATCAGTAATTTTGTCGATTCCACTTGTTGAAATATTCTTATAAAATTCAAGTCTTTAACGGAAGTCATGACTCACATTTAATTACGAGCATCAGGGATAAAATACATAACGAATTTTTATTTAAAGGAACATTTTATTATAATATAGATATTTTTATTTGAAACTTAAATAATGTTTAAAACAGGAAATCTAACGTACGCGATACCTTACTTGGAAAAGGAACTTGATATAACATCCTAAATGGCTATACAATTTGTAAAGTATTTAATTAACGCAAAGTATGATTAAATAATTTTAACAGCAAATTAATTCAAAATGTAAAGGCGTGATTATACTAAACCCATTTTAATTTTGGAAATACGAAGTGAGTGAATGAAAAATTTTAAATAAATATATTTCGGGTATTCACAATTAACTGATATTAATTTAAAATCTGGAATTTGAACTTAAAAATCATTCTTCCTGAACCGACTTTAGTTGTAATTACCGTGTCTTGGTGATAAAATGGTTTCTAGTCAGACAGATCTAAAACATTTCATACAATTTATTAGGAACTCTTAGGTTAAATCAGATTTCATTGTTTTATTAATTAATTGTGAACACCGGTGTATGTATGTTTGTCTTACGCTATTTTATCTCATTTACTTCAAATTTTAAATATTTAAATAAGTCTATCGGATTGTGCAATATAATCACAGCTTTATATTTTAAATTATTTCATGATTAGAGTTATTGAAATGAAGTTTTATCTAATTAACAGTAAAAGTCTCTAGTTTAGAAATTTTTTAATGATTTTGAACAAGTTTAAAATTCCGTTACTTAAATAAATATATCTTGAAAACAAATTGTGAGTTAAAACAAGTGAATCCTAGCTTAAAATAACTCTCTCAAATCAGTCATAATTTGTTATTTTAACAAATGAGTTTCTATTGGAGAAACTATTGCTGAGTTTATTGTCTGCTACATTGAAAAATAGTTGGTGTATATAACTACCCATACTTCACACGTCATAAAACAAAATTATAGGTTATTATGAAATTACTTGTTCGGCCTTCTTCTTTTTGCCACGCCCATTGACTACTAAAGCTTTTCAACTTGAGATTTCCTTCCATAGTGTGTACTCTTCTATATAAAAACTATTAGTTTAGACTATTTCCAGTTATTTTTGGAAAAAGATTGCGAGCAATTTTTAAAAAATTCATAAAACAGGAGCAATATACATTATGGACCGATTGAACAATATTGGTTTAACTCATGTTTCCTAAAAATGACACATAATTGTTAATACAATTATTTCCATGTAGATGTCTTAGGGTTTAAACAAGCTGAAATTAAGTCAATATTGTAGAACCCACCCTTAAATACATTCTTTCACACAGTCTAATCAAAAATGCATTATCTTGAATTTTTTATTTTATTCCTACCATATCAAATTTCTTTTGGTGATCACTACCAACAATATTACAACTCAAGATAACATCCTATAGTTTGTATCATCTAAATTTGATAACAATTAGTTAAGAAATTTTTGAGTTAATGTTAACGAAAGATCGCGGATAAGCAGACAATACTAAAATTGGAATAAAAATGATCTGAAGAACTTTTTATACTTTCTATAATTTCTACTTTAAAAATTATTTAGTGTTGAATATAATTTAGTCAGATCGCATGAAATTCTTCTTTCTTCTCGACTTGAATTTCTTGTTAATTTTATAACAATGACGCTGTTTTATTAAAGTTCTTTAAAAATTATCAATAAAATAATAAGTTAGAACGTAACATTCATCGATGTGTTTCCGGAACGAATTTCGTTGTTGACGTTAAAATTGTACTGTACCAATGTTTTATTCCCATCGCAAGGTTTTAGAAGAATCACAACTAAAATTAAGTTAACCTACTTCTGCCAGTAGCATTGGCTACAAGTTTATGGCTATGACGTAAATTTTGTTACAAAGTAGTTCAATCTTAAAGATTTGTTCATTTTTGGGCGTAATACAACGTTGTGTTTGCTTTCATTGAACTCATCAAACCATGCAGAATATTTTTCCTATTATTTAAAATAATTAATGAATTCATTGTTGATTAAATTATTTAGAAGTTTCATATTTTCTGGAATTCTTGTTTGGTAAAGTATTTAATACTTTTATGGCAGATTTGGTGTATCCTTTGTGTCTACTTTTTAAATAATGATGTACAGTTGGGTGTTGATTTGTTGGTACTTTAGTTTCAGTAATCAAGTGCAGGGAAAATGAGATTCACCTAAGTAATTTGTATCCTTAATGTACACTCATCTGCTATATTTGTTGTACGCTAGCCATATAAAAGAAGTATAAATATTTATGTAATCATTTTGCTACATCGTGTTTTTGTCAATCCTTTGTTCCCAATTTAGTTAGAGCAATTTTTTAATTACTTTTCAAGAAAAGCGTATACATTAAGTTATAATAAAAGTTATATACTGTTTACCCTAAAATTAAATCCCAATAGTCTTATCAGGTTCCAGTTACGTACTTTTTAGAAATTTTCAAAAAAATGTGATTAAATTTAACTGTATATTTTATCGATGCTTTTAGAATTTTCAGTTTAAGGTAACTTTACGAATCATTCATAACTTTATTATACGCACACGCACACAATGTTGTTTTAAGAAACTGTCAATTATAAGCGTATTTGAACCAATTTGTGTCACAACCCTAAGATCTGTGACAGTTTAGAATGAAACATAAAAGTAATCAAAATAATAGTTTGCTTTAAATTTAATGAGACACATTCCTGCATCAATTTTATTTCGAGTTTGTTAAACCTGCCCAATGCAAATATGTTTCGTACCTTTATTTTAGAAGTAAGCCATAATGAAACAATAAATCTTAAATTCTAGAGTAGCCGTTATTTGTAGCATAAAATTAAATTAGTCTATACAATTCACCAAGATAAAAGAGAAACTTAATTGTTTAAATCACAATATGAATGTAAAAATTCGTTACACGCTTCTGTTGATTTCTAAGTAAGTTGAAAGCCAACTTGACATAATAGGATTGGAATTGTGTTCAGTCACCCTTAAACTGATTAAAGTTAGCTGTTTATCAGTGAAAGACAATCCCGGAACCTAAAATCCCAAACTTAAATAACTGGAACAAACAAATATAAGCAACAAATTGAATAAGAGATATTTTCAATTTTGTTATATTTGCAAGGCAATTGTGCATCTATAATTTATTTTAGGCAGAATAACATCCAATATTCAGCGGATTTGCATGGCTAACAGTTTTAGTATGGATAAAATTCAATGTTATTTAGAGAACACCTTTTCAATTATTTAAAAGTAATGAAAAATTAAACTAAATTAAAACCTGTCATTATATTCATATTACAAGAACCTTCCAGAATTTTTAAAGTCGGTATACGTATGTAAATGCAGCAATACTACAATTAAACAGTATTAAATTTTTGAATTAATCATTTAGATGTATATTTATATTAAATTTTAGTTAAATTTACAATTACATAAAAAAGTTCAGTCTCACATCACATTGTCGATAGCTGAGTTGACAGAGTGTATGTATAGCGAGCTAAGAAGTACTAGCTTCGATCCTCAGTAGTGGATTACATTTTTCTACGTATTTGTCTAATTTAAATAAAATCTAATTTAAATATATTACAATACTGGGTGAAAATTGTTTATATTCTAATAAATTTGTAAAAAATATGAATAGTATAAGGCGTAGTAAAAATAAATCCATTATTTTGCATCAAATTAAAGGCCGATTTAGGTCAAATATACACCGTTTTTTTCGATAACTTATTAATATTTTGAAGGTTGCCGCTCTCATAGAAACCCTCGCCCCTATTGGCAAAAAACTGGGACAGTCGATTTTCACAAGCTTCTCTTGAGGAAAATTTTTCACCAGCAAAATCATTCGCTATAGACAGAAACAGGTGGTATTCACTTGTTTCCAGGTCCTAACTATAAGGTGGATGCATAAGAGCCTCTTAATCAAGCTCCAGGAGCTTCTGGTGAGTCACTGTCGATGTGTGTGGCCTGGCGTTGCCCTGATAGAACACAATTCCTCTCCTATTGGCCAAAGCTGGCCGCTTCTGGGCAATTGCTTCCTTCAGACGGTCCAGTTGTTGACAGTATAGGTCCGAATTAAGAGTTTGGTGGTAGAGGAGCAGTTGATAGTAGATTATTTCCTGCCAATCCCACCTAATACACAGCAAAACCTTTCTGACCGTCAATCCTGACTTAGCCACCGTTTGCACCGGCTCACCGCGATTCGACCACGACCGTTTTCACTTGACGTTGTCGTAAGTGACCCACTTTTCATCACCAGTCACCATCCGCTTCAGAAATGGGTCGATTTTGTTGCGATTCAGCAGCGATTCGCAGATGGAAATTCTGTTCACAAGGTTTGTTTGCGTTAACTCGTGTGGCACCCATACATCGAGCTTCATTTTGCATCCAGCCTTATTCAAATGGTTCCAAGCTGTTTTTGGTGCTATGTTTAGCTCCTGAGAAATCGAAACAGTGCTTACATGACGGTTGAACTTTACAATTTCCATTTTTTATCGAAATTTTCGACAATTGGTCTTCCAGAGCGTGGTGCATCTTTGACATCAAAATTACCGGAACGAAATCGACGAAACCAAAATTGCGCGTGATTGGCTGTTACAGTATCAGGACCATTAACACTATTTACATTTTCAGCCGCCTGGCTTGCGTTTTCGCCTTTATCGAAGAAAACTGTAAAATATGGCGTATTTTCTCTTTGTTGGTGTCCATTTTGACGCGCGCTCAAACAATATTGAGTCAAGCGATCATAAAACTATATCAGAAGTTTTTGTAGTACGAAATCTTATCTATATAACGTGAAATACATATTACTAAAGCCATCTATTGGAAAAATAATGGATTTCTTTTTACTACACCTTTTATTTATAATTTAATACAAAATATATGAATATTTCACAAATGACACATGTGGTAAGGGACCAAAATGAAACTAAAACTACGTTTTTACAAGCGACCTCAGCATTTTTTGAATTTTTCATGTTAGGTAAGTTTACTTGAATACTACGTTCATCAGTTGTCCGAAAGGTTCATTCGCCTACGATTTCGTAATGGCAAATCTCATAAAAAAGAAGGCATGTTTTAAATTTTGAGCAAGGCACAGGTCTAAGAGTGGTTTTTGTTATTAAAATGAGGAGATATGCCCTTGAAAGTTAGTTGCAACAAAGAAAATATAAAAAATATTCGTCAAACAATCAATGAAGATCGTTGAATGACCATTGATGAATTAGTGGATTAAACTGGAGTTTGTGCAGTGGATTTCGACCCAGGGTTTGAAGATAAGATATGCTTCAGCAAATTTGTTTATAGTCTGCTGAAAGAGGATCACAAACACAATCAAGTGAACTTGTACAATGACTGGAATGTTGCAAAATAACCCAGCTATTCTCTCCGGATTTTTGTTCCTTCGCATCAAACGTGCCCTAAAAGAAAACATTTGAGGATGCAGACACGAAAACAAATGTGTGGAAATTGCTGCCAAGCATCAAACTTGAAGAATTCCCTAATTGTTTCATTCGATGAAGACTTTTTCAAGAAAGACTACAACAACTTCTTTCTAACAAATTGTGGTTATTTTTGAGTTCGTTATTATATTTGTTATGTAATAAATTCTAACAAAAGTTTCAAACAAGTACGAATCAACTAAATTAGCCGGTTCAATCAGCAAACCATTCCATTGAATTTGTATCACCCTAATGGGTCCAAAAACTGCTGCAAAAATGGGCTTAATAAGTTAATAAATATCAGAATACTGCTGGAAAGCATTATTTAGTTACTAGAAAAATGTAAGTTTTAGAAAACGCGTTTGACTAAGGCCCAGTTTTACAATCAGCAGTTACATTTATCTGCTAGATAATTACCATAGTTATTATTTCCATGGGGAATAATATCTGCAAGATAAATTTAACTGGAGATTGTAAAACCGGCCCTAAGCACATCAAAAAGGAGTTATATACACTCACTTTCAAATGAATTGCACCACCTACTGAAAATAAGTCTAAAGGTTAATAGGTATTAGACGATCACAGTTTCCATAAAAAAAACTAGAAATCATGGTTTTCCCAACGCTTTTGTTACAAAATTTAACCATAGGTTGCTTAAAGATAAAACATGTCTATCGAATAAAAACCAATTGTCATGAGATTTTCGACACAACCAACATTTTATAACACCTCCAGTAGGACAACGTCGAAATTATTGGTATGAAAAAAACAGGTCTTTCCTTTCATGAAATTGGTAGAAGAGTAAATCGTGACCTAGAAGAAGGTATTCAGCGATATAGTCCAACTAATAGATTCCCTCGTAGCAGCAGGGTACGCAAAGATCGATTTCTTTGACGCATAGCTACAAATAATCGTTTTCAAATAACGAGGTCTGTTGGTGTAGACAAGTTGATGGCCGTTAACCGCCGCGTATTTATGGCAACAGTTTACGGAAGCATTTTTTCTTTTGACCTGAGACCTTGCTATCCATTCGAACGGCTTCTTCTAAATTCACTTCAAACATCCGCCAGACTTGCTTGGTGTCAAAAAAGGCAGACTTAAAATCAACAATTAAAGGACATCAGCTTCAGTGATGAGTCGAGAATTTGCATGTGGATGAATTTACAGTTTGCCGAAAGAAGCAACACTGATTTAACACGCAGAGTCAAGGTTTGGTGTGCAATATGTTTTGAAGTAAGATCATCTCTCATGTTTATCCCAAACACAATGAACGCTCACCGCTATATTTACAATGTCCTCGAGCCAGTGTTTGGATACCTTCAGCAAGCGCATTTGCAAATGTGACCTTAGTGTGCTAGATAGCCGGACTTATCGCCGATCCAACATGTTTGGGACACATGACGTGTCGGCGACTAAGATTACTGCCGAAGATCCCCGGATGACCTGAGACACCAACTCGAGATTTCATGAAACGAGCTTCCCCAGCAGGACATAGACCATCTACTACAAAACATGCACCGACGAGTAAATGCGCACATTGCAGTTTGTGGCAGTGTTACTCATTATTAGAGTTTTCTTGGAACTGTTAACGTTTCTTGGTAATTGTTAATTGTCTGTTGGTGAAAATTGTATCGTTTAACATATAATATAATAAATCCCTGTTTTACTAAAATCTCAAAGACCTAGGCTTATGAAAGTGAGTATAGAAACGATTATATTCTAATGTCGAATACTACTTAGCGGACGACATAAAGATAAAAATGTCTATTAAAAAATTATAATTAAGAGAATTCCATTAGCGTAATCTTCAGTAAAATTATTTCTAAAAGACTTATCTGATTGTTTAAGCAAGTACCTGGAAATTTCAACATTAAGAAGTAATTTAAAAAATAATTGAACTTACACATTAAAGAAATACATGGGTAGATGAAATGTTGTAATTACAATAATTATTGCTATTTAGAATAATTGGAATGTTTGTTACTTTAACGAACTTTTACAAGTAAAGAGTGTGCACCTCTAATATATTACCGTTTAATTTTAGTATTTTAAGTTTTTGCAATGTATAATGAAGATGCTCTTTTTATATTTTTATCAAAACTATAATGTATTCGACAATTTAAATAATGGAAAAATTGTTATACAAGAAATATAATTGTCCATATAGACCCAGATTTTTCTATTTACCTTTATTTAAAATTTAATTAAAATGCTAAAATTAACCGGTATTGGAGGTGAATATTTTTAAGCAGGTAACTTTTCTATTCTTCCACTTTTGAGAACTGCTGACACTACTTCAAGCAGTGTACGTTTAAATATAATATTAAATATTTATGGAAAACTTTCACAGTTATTATTCATAATTAAAACAATTTTTGGATAAACTGTGTAACTTTAATAAAAATTAAACGTTTCGAAAACTATTTGCTTTCTTTT
>JAHWXV010510117.1:0-12595 GCA_024586415.1 Phrixothrix hirtus | reverse complement strand
TTATTTTAGTCATAGTTAATGGTACGACTACTTCCGGTTACTCGTTTTACGGACATTTTTTTGAGAAATTGTGTTAACTATATGAAAGGGCATTAGATAAATACTTTCTCTATTCTATATCTCATATAGGTAAGAGAAAGTAAAAAACAGTTAATTTTAGGTTCCCTTTTTGCATAGCTTAGATATAGCACACAGCACAAATATGTTTATTTAACACAGAGAACTAGACGCACTATCCTGGCGAAATAACTTGTCTGATTTTATATTGATTAAACGACACATTGATCTACGTGTCACTGCGCAGTCGTCCGAAATCCACCTTATTAGAACTTCAACGATTTTTAAAAGCACTTCTGTTTGACGTAGCGCTTATTTTTCGTTAGTTTAAACAGACACCGAATGCAATTGCTTTTGCCAAGCAATTTTTTCACTCAAGCTGATTTATTTACACATATTTGTCGAGCCTGCCACAGTTGTTATCAATTACGTGTAAAACTTGCGCCGCCATGCTAATGAAATGAGGCTAGGGCGGTGGCTGACCTTAGTTTGAACAACTTTAGCATAACGCATTGCGTTAATGCTAAGGTCAGATTGGTGTTGTTGAAAATCGAAACTACACGGGGAAGTTGGTATCCTTTTTACAAAATGGCCCCCTTGGACATGTGTTTCATTATTAATAAATTTGTTTTAGTAAGAATTATTTAAAAAAAAAACAGTGAATATTAGGTTCCTTTTTTGCATACGTTTGATATAGCGCACAGAACAAATATCTTTATTTAGCTTAGCTGAGAACTAGACGCACCATCCTGTCGAAATCACTTGTGCCTGTTTTTGTATTAATCAAACGACGCTTTCATCTACGTGTCACTACGTAGTCGTTCGAAATCCAGATTATTAGAACTTCAAAGATTTTTAAAAGCACTTCTGTTTGACGTAGCGCTCATTTTTCGTTAGTTTAAATAGACACAGAATGCAATTGTTTTTTGCCAAGCAATTTCTTCACTCAAGCTGATTTATTTACACATATTTGCCGAGCCTGCCACAGTTATTATCAATTATCCGTAAAACTTGCGCCGCCATGCTAATGAAATGTGGCAAGGGCGGTGGCTGACCTTAGTTTGAACGACTTTAGCATAACGCATTGCGTTAATGCTAAGGTCAGATTGGTGTTGTTGAAAATCGAAACTACACGGGGAAGTTGGTATCCTTTTTACAAAATGACCGCCTTAGGCATGTATTTCATGATTTATAAATTTGTTTTAGCAGAATTACTTTAAAAAAAACAGTGAATTGGAGGTTTCCTTTTTGCACACGTTTGACATAGCACACAGCACAAATATGTTTGTTTAACATAGCTGAGAACTAGACGCACCATCCTGGCGAAATCATTTGCGATCAAAGAACGTATTCATCTACGTACCACTGCGTAGTCGTTCGAATTCCACCTTATTAGAACTTCAACAATTTTTAAAAGCACTTATGTTTGACGTAGCGCTCATTTTTCGTTAGTTTAAACAGATATAGAATGCAATTGCTTTTTGCCAAGCAATTTTTTCACTCAAGCTGATTTATTTACACATATTTTCCGAGCCTGTCACAGTTGTTATCAATTACCCGTAAAGCTTACGCCGCCATGCTAATGAAATGAGGCAAGGGCGGTGGCTGACCTTAGTTTGAACAACTTTAGCATAACGCATTGCGTTAACGCTAAGGTCAGTTTCGTGTTGTTGAAAATCGTAACTGCACGGGGTAGTTGGTTTCCTTTTTACAAAATGGCCTCCTTAGGCATGTATTTCATGATTTATAAATTTGTTTTAGTCGTCAGAATTATTTAAAATAAAACAGTGAATTTTAGGTTCCCTTTTTGCCACAGTTTGACATAGCACATAGCACAAATATGTTTATTTAACATAGCTGAGAACTAGACGCACCATCCTGGCGAAATAGCTTGTCTGAGCTTATATTGATTAATCGACGCATTATTCTATGTGCCACTACGTAGTCGTTCGAAATCCACCTTATTAGAACTTCAAAGATTTTTAAAAGCACTTATGTTTGACGTAACGCTTATTTTTTGGTAGTTTAAACAGACACAGAATGCAATTGCTTTTTGCCAAGCAATTTTTTCATTCAAGCTGATTTAATTACACGTATTTACCGAACTTGCCACAGTTGTTATCAAATATCCGTAAAACTTGCGCCGCTATGCTAATGAAATGAGGCAAGGGCGGTGGGTGACCTTAGTTTGAACAGCTTTAACATAACGCATTGCGTTAATCCTAAGGTAAGATTGATACTGTTGAAAATCGAAACTATACAGGAAAGTTGGTATCCTTTTTACAAAATGGCCCCCTTGGGCATGTATTTCATGATTTATAAATTTGTTTTAGTCAGAATTACTTTAAAAAAAAACAGTGAATATGAGGTTTCCTTTTTGCACACGTTTGACATAGCACACAGCACAAATATGTTCATTTAAGATAGCTGAGAACTAGACGCACCATTGTGGCGAAATAACTTGTCTGATTTTATATTGATTAAACGACGCGCCACTACGTAGTCGTTCGAAATCCAGATTATTAGAACTTCAAAGGTTTTTAAAAGCATTTATGATGACGTAGCGCTTATTTTTCGTGAGTTTAAACAGACACAGAATGCAATTGCTTTTTGCCAAGCAATTTCTTCACTAAGCTGATTTATTTACACATATTTGCCGAACTTGTCATAGTTGTTATGAATTATCCGTAAAACTTGCGCCGCCATGCTAATGAAATGAGGCAAGGGCGGTGGCTGACCTTAGTTTAAACAACTTTAGCATAACGCATTGCGTTAATGCTAAGGTTAGATTGGTGTTGTTGAAAATCGAAACTACACGGGGATGTTGGTATCTTTTTTACAAAATGGCGCCCTTAGCCATGTATTTTATGATTTATAAATTTGTTGTAGTCGTTAGAATTATTTTTATAAAAACCTTAATTTTAGGTTCCCCTATATTACAAAGCGCCATGAGAAATTGTAATTGTATGTGTTGTCGATTTTTGTAAATAATTTGTATCGACGTCTTTTTTACGGAACCAGATAAAATAGAAATATTTGGGGTTGGAGTTGTTGCGGAAATTTTGAAATGTGTCGCATTTTTAACTTAAATGTATCAGTAGGAAAAGCGTTAATAGCCTTACGCATTTTAGCGTAACGCGTTGCGTTAATGTAAAGGTCGGTGAGTTGTTAAAAAGCAACTGCAGTTTCTACAGTTTTAAAATGTTTTTAATTTTGTCGTTCATAATGTAGTGAATTGTTAACACGCGCCGTACGATGGCGCGACTGTTAAATGCCAAAATTTTTATTGACGTTTCGTTATTGCATTTTCAAAAATTGCATGAACGGCTAGAATTGTGCAACTTCAAAAAGCGGAAGATAACTGCGTTTTACATACATGTAATGTTAATAAAAATTTACGAGGCACGAGTATATGACATGATGACCTTGAATCATGAATAGAGTCGTGTATTTTGGGATATTTAAATATCGGTTGAGGCATTTTGTTGAAAGCAGACTTTTAGGTGCCCAGATACATTAAATATAAAAGCAGGCAAAGCTTTTATAATATTAAGATTTCCTTTATGTTCGAATAACCTTGATAATGAAAACTGGAATGACAGCAAATTTATTCGTCAGGGCAAGGCGCTTCAGTAACCGATACCCAGATTTTGCACTATTACCTATGCTAATCTATTTCGTCGGAAATATTTTATCTATTCCGTAATTATAATTGCAAAGGTGTTCGTTTTCAAACACCGAATATGAAAATATAAAACATAGTGAGATAGGTCGGATTCAAATTGTATATGACAACTATGTTTTGCTGGTGCGATAAAATTCAGATAAAGTTGTTTAACATTTGCTTAAAAAATAACTACTGCACTAGATAAAGAAAGGCAATAAATATGAATTATTTATGATATTTGCGCAGTGCAAAGTATTTTTATCTAATTTTATTAATACAAAGCATCCGTATTGTATTCGAAAGGTTATTGGAAGTCGTTCTTAAAATTAAAGCGTTACAGGAACTTGTTTATCGTAAAAAGCGAACAAACACGTCTGGTTCGGTTGTTATACCGGACCAAACCAGAATAGGACGACGTGTAAATAGAAAACTGACCTATCCTAGGCATTCCGTGATGTTGCATCTAGCCTAGCTGTGCTTAGCCATCATTCTGAGTCTGGGCCACTAGTTTAATGTTACAGTGCAATAACACGATACCACCTACCTTTTGTATTCATAAAGCTTGACTGGTCTTGATAGATTTTCGATTTTATACAGCTTGATTTGAAATAAACGTTAGTCATTTTTTTATTCCAAACATTTATCGGCGTTGCCTCCCACCGTTGTTTCATACTGAAATGTGGAGGTGAAACATAGTTTTTCTGCCTTCCTCCTGTACTAATTTAGGAAAGCTTCCCCAAACCTAGTTGATTTCATTTTTGATCTCGCCACATAACAAGTGCCATACATAAAACCATGTCCAATAATCCTTGGGTAGGATAAAAAAAATTGCAACTGAGATTATTACGTGCCTAGGTTGCTTTTGGGCAGTGAGTTTGAAAGTTTGGCGTGCTTCATACAATGGCAAATTTTTTTCCAAATGCCTTTTGTGTACATACACTTTCAGAAATTTTGCGACCCCAAAACATTTTTCTTAAAGAACATGCTTTTCGGCAAAACAAAAATCTTTGAACTCTTTCACAACCAAAACCAGTTCACGAGCGGCGTGTTATTTTTGGACCAAAACTTTGAACTCTTCCACAATCAAAATCAACTTGAGAAAGGGCAGTGTTAAGATCAAAGCTTTAGATTATAAGGAATTCATGTGCATATGCAGGGTTGATGCAGATCAATTTTGGAAGAATAACAAAAACACCATAGAAGAAACGAACATTGCAAAACATCGTCTGAGGTGTATTAAATAAACAAAAGCCGAGTTGCACATCTTAAAAACAAAAACCATGACCCATACCAACCAAATGATAAAAATGATAAAATATTGGGCAATATCAATTCTACGTGGGTGCATTCAACAAAAACAACGCAACTGCTTACGGCATAGTTACTGCTGCCAGAAGCAATTTTTCCAATCAACTTTTTCACGTTAGCAAAAACTTCCGCTTGTTAAGCAAAGTTTTTTACCGGATAATTGCGATTTGAATTGTTTAGGTGGTCTTCAAACTGTTTTCCCCCTTTTGTTGAAGGGAAGGTTTTTTTGGTGGATTATTTCATGAGACTAAAGCGTGTACATATTGTCGTCTGCCCTCTGTAATTATTTTTAGAACCACTAAATTTTATTGCTTGTGATTACTGGTTAATCTTCTCGAACATGACCAGGATCAGTTATTTAAATCCTCGTTAATTGCAAGATAATTGCAACACAATAAGTCTGGGGTCATCTCAATTGCTTAACCCTTTTGAATTACTAAATTTGGGCTTAAACTGCAGTGCGATATCTGTTGCCAAAATATGTCAACTTTTTTAATTAATAATTCTCATTAAAATATTTTTAATCAACAGTTTTAATTATTAATATGTATTTTTTAAATGTTTATTGCTTGAGGATACAATTAATCGTTCTTTGTTTGAGCCATAATTTATCAACTATCGTTTAATTAAGGAAGTAATTATTTATTGAACACAGTATAAATTTAGAGTCGATTAATTTCTATATCCATGTTATTGGCATTTTAAAAAATAGGACAACGATTGTTTTTATCATGGTAAACTTGATCTACTCAACCTTTTTGCTGCTTTGTATCCTTTATTATTACAAATAATTTTGCCCCAGCCATTTTTGGCCCCAATATGGTTTCTTGATGAAGCTGTCCAATTAACAGTTACGAATCGGGTAAACTTGAATCGCAAATATTTTTCGACAATAAACCAAGGTTAGAAATTGTCCTTTTTCCTACGTTTTCCAAAATTCAGAAAGACTATTTATCAAAGAAAAGCGCAAAGCGCAAAATTGAGGCTGCATATCTAAATAAGCATCAATAAAATCGAATGTGTTGTGTAGAGCAGCAAAAGCAATTAAATGTGGATGGATAGAGATAGTTGTGTGTCTACCAGAAACGTATAGTTGTGACGTTAAAGTCGGCCTCGGTCACTGGTTCATCGACTTGGCGACTTTCCGCGAGCTGAAGGTCACCGCGCCACTCTCGATTTCCTCCAGTCTGACTCCTTCCGCTCCTCGTTTTTAAAAAACATTGAAACTCGGCGTTGTTCAATAGCCATTGTTTACATTTCGCATTACAATTATGGCCATTACACAATTCACATCCGCAGTAGGGTATTATTTACGATTTTTGATCCCACTTGTGTTTTTGTTTTATGCAAAATTTTTAGAGAAATTTGATGATTTAATTATGGTTTCGTTGTAGTTAATGGTATGCAAGCTGATTAATCTACAGAAGGTGTCAAAATATATACGTATGCTTGCACACCTCTAATTTAAAATTTAAATGGTGACGTCACGTCGCGTCGTTGGGTGTAAGTTGCGGCCTTAACAATCTATGGGTAAAAATGTAGGTTTTTGATTTTTTTCTTCGCAGTGTTTTTCTAAAACTTAAAAACCTGCAAAATCTAAACACACAGGGCCGACCTCAAAATTTGCGAGGCGCCTAAAGGAGAATTATCCTTTTATCTGTTTTGGCCAAAATTTAAACAGACAAGATATAAAATAAAAAACTGAGTATTTCAATTTTTTTAACTTGCTTTAAGACACAATTATTTTAAAAATCGGCTTGTTCAAAAAATTTCAATGGCTTTTAAACAATTTGGTATGTAAAATAAAAAATGTAAAAAAATCAAACCAGTGTGTGACGTAAGACATGTGTAAATCTTTATTTTTTCTTCATACATAATTATTACAACAGATGGTCATATTTTGTCACCATTAACCGTAAGTGTTTATTAGCTCGACACAAAAAATTGCATTCATTAACTTTTCACCTTTTTGACGTTTCCTGGGGCCTCCAAAAATTTAAAACAGTTGCTTTCAGTTAAAATTGATGTATTGGCCAAGAATATTGAAAGTAATTAAGAAGGTTATCTTTTTCAAAAAATGTATATAAATCTTTTCGTTCTTTTCCCACCATCAGTGTTTTCCCAGCAACCGTTTATGATAGAACTCTGCGGTTTGATTTAAATATTCCCTAATAATACGGGAAAGTTACAAAAATTATATTCTTGCGTTACCAACTTGTTTTTGTACATTTACCGGCTATGTTGATTGCCAGGTCCTGATATATTTCCTAGCAACATCACGATAACAACCACGTTATCGTTTATAATGGTACTGGTACTGTTATGAAACGGAGTTGATAGTTGTCGTAGACCTTTCGAGTCCCCCCCCCCCATTTTTCTTGGTCTGTTTGTTATTGTATCATAATATACAAGGGTGGTCTGATTAATGGCCGGTTTGAACATGAGAACACAACTTTTTTTCCAAAATTTCATTTTATTTCTCCCTCTCCCTTTAGCTCGATACATTTAGGCCATTCTAGTAGTACGTTTCATCAAGTTCTCAAAAATATGCATTAGTTTCCCATTCAACTGCTTCATTTGATTTGAATCTGCTTCCACCAAGCCATTTTTTCAGGTTTGGGAACGGGAAGTAGTCACAGGGAGCTAGATCAGGAGAAAATGGTAAGTGCGAAAGCAATCCGTAACGTAGTTCATCCAATTTCTGTTGAGTTTTCCACGATGTGCGATCAGGTGCGTTGCCATGATGAAAATGTGGTCGTTTTTCTTTATTTTAACGTGCAATCGGTCCAGTAGTGTCACATAATAATCTTCTGTGATTGTTTTTTGCGTTTTAAGATAATTGATGAGTATTACGCCTTGTGTATCCCAAAAAACAGTCACCAAAACTTTTCCAGCTGATGCAACCACTTTTGCTTTCTTCGATGCGCCGAACTACAGTACGTTTTATCAAGTTCTCAAAAATATGCATCAGTTTCCCATTCAACTTCCTCATTTGATTTGAATCTACTTCCACCAAGCCATTTTTTCAGGTTTGGGAACGGGAAGTAATCACAGGGAGCTAGATCAGGAGAATATGGTAAATGTGGAAGCAATTCGTAATGTTCATCCAATTTCTGTTGAGTTTTCCACGATGTGCGATCAGGTGCGTTGTCATGATGAAGATGTGGTCGTTTTTCTGTATTTCAACGTGCAATCGGTCCGGTAGTGCCACATAATAATCTCCTGTGATTGTTTTTGGGATGCACGCCTTGTGCATCCCAAAAAACAGTTGCCAAAACCTTTCCAGCTGATGCAACCACTTTTGCTTTCTTCGGTGCGCCGAACTATCTTCAACCCATTGTTTTGATTGTGGTTTTGTTTGAGGTATGTAGTGATGGATCCACGTTGCGCAAAAATTCATCTGCATTGCATTGAAACACCACCAAACATTGCTTTGAAGTGATCACACGATTGCGTTTTTGTCCAATCGTTAACAAACGCGACACCCATCTTGCTGACAGCTGACGCAAAATGTTACCCACACGTTCTGAGATGTTTACGGTGTCAGCTATCTCACGCACTTTCACTCGTACATCTTCCACAACGATATCATGGATTCTATCGATCGCACTACTTTGTGTTTGAATGCGGTATGGTTCTGATTGCTTGGTATTACTTTAGTCGCAGATGAATATTTTACAAGTACTTACAGCACTTTGTGGAGATTAAATTAATCTTCTCTGGAAACACACAACCACAGTTTTTGCAAGACCCTGGAGTTGAAAATGCTGAATTTGTAGAATCTCGGTTTTCTCCTAGTCGTATTTGAAAGGAGAGTTACTCTGCTGCAGCTGAGCTTGTACGATTTGACTATTTTGTCACAACTTGCTGGTTTTTCGTCCCGCTATTGCTTCGCTTTTGGACATTGTAATTGATTTTCAAGTAAACAAAAGGAATCCAATCCGATTCAGTTGGAAAGCAGCCTTTTTTCCAAGTAATGTTCGAAAGGTGTGTTATTCTGCTCCAGCAAAGTTTGAACAAAAAGATGCCATGTTTGATTTTGCTCTCGGCAACATTTTGCCAACTTCCTGAGAATTATATCATCTTCTGCTTCTTTGGACATTTTCGTTCAGCCACGCCTTCGCTTTCAATCTATGAAAAACTTTGCCTTCTTCATTTCCAAGATATGCAGAAGTTGACTCATATCGTGTCATTTCTTCGACCTTTTCGCAATTCTTGCTGATGTCATCAACTTCCAAATTAATTAATCGCAATGAATGGTACTTTTAAAAATGTATATAAATCGTTTCGTTCTTTTCCCACCATCAGTGTTTTCCCAGTAACCGTTTATGGTAGAACTCTGCGGTTTCATTTAAATATTCCCTAATAGTACGGGGAAGTTACAAAAATTATATTCTTGCACTGCCGACCTGTTTTTGTACATTTACCGGCTATGTTGATTGTCACGTCCTGATATATTTCCAAGCAACATCACGATAACAAGCACGTTATAGTTTATAATGGTACTGGTACTGTTATGAAACGGAGTTGATAGTTGTCGTAGACCTTTCGAATCCCCCCTCCCCATTTTCTTGGTCTGTTTGTTATTGTATCATAATATACAAGGGTGGTCTGATAAATGGCCGGTTTGAACATTAGAACACAACTTTTTTTCCAAAATTTCATTTTATTTCTCCCTCTCCCTTTAGCTCGATACATTTAGGCCATTCTTGTAGTACGTTACATCAAGTTCTCAAAAATATGCATCAGTTTCCCATTCAACTTCCTCATTTTATTTGAAGCTGCTTCCACCAAGCCATTTTTTGAGGTTTGGGAACGGGAAGTAGTCACATGGAGCAAGATCAGGAGAATATGGTAGATGCGGAAGCAATTCGTAACGTATTTCATCCAATTTCTGTTGAGTTTTCCACGATCTGCGATCAGGTGCGTTGTCATGATGAAAATGTGGTCGTTTTTCTTTATTTTAACGTGCAATCGGTCCAGTAGTGCCACATAAAAATTTCCTGTGATTGTTTTTTGCGTTTTAAGATAATTGATGAGTATTACGCATTGTGCATCCCAAAAAACAGTTGCCAAAACCTTTCCAGCTGATGCAACCACTTTTGCTTTCTTCAGTGCGCCCATTGTTTTGATTGTGGTTTTGTTTCAGGTATGTAGTGATGGATCCACGTTGCGCAAAAATTCATCTGCATTGTATTGAAACATCACCAAACATTGCTTTGAAGTGATCACACGATTGCGTTTTTGTTCAATTGTTAACAAATGCGACACCCATCTTGGTGACAGCTGACGCAAAATGTTACCCACACGTTCTGAGATGTTTACGATGTCAGCTATCTCACGCACTTTCACTCGTAGATCTTCCACAACGATACCATGAATTTTATCGATCGCACTACTTTGTGGTTGATTGGGGTATGGTTCTGATTGCTTGGTATTATTTTAGTCACAGATGAATATTTTACGCGTACTTACAACACTTTGTGGAGATTAAATTAGTCTTCTCTGGAAACACACAACCACAGTTTTTGCAAGACCCTGGAGTTGAAAATGCTGGATTTGTAGAATAATCATGTAGAATCTCGGTTTTTTCCTAGTCGTATTTGAAAGGAGAGTTACTCTGCTACAAAGAGCTTGTACGATTTCAATATTTTATCGCAACTTGCTGAGAATGAAATCGTTTTCTTCTTTTTTGGTTTTTCGTCCGGCTATTTCTTCGCTTTTGGACATTGTAATTGATTTTCAAGTATACAAAAGGAATCCGATCCGATTTAGTTGGAACGCAGCCTTTTTTCCAAGCCATGTTCGAAAGGTGTGTTATTCTGCTGCAACAAAGTTTGATTTTGCTCTCGGCAACATTTTGGCAACTTCCTGAGAATTATATCATCTTCTGCTTCTTTGTATATTTTCGTTCAGCCACGCCTTCGCTTTCAATCTATGAAAAACTTTGCCTTCTCTATTTCCAAAATATGCAGAAGTTGCCTCATATCGTGTCATTTCTTCGACCTTTTCGCAATTCTTGCTGATGTCATCAACTTCCAAATTAATTAATCGCAATGAATGGTACTTTTAAAAATTGAGAGTTAACTAACAATGACAAACGAGCAATGACGATGTTCTCCCGTGAAGTAATGTGGGTGTTACTTTGTTACCTACAACTTTTTCCGAAAACAGTAATATGTAGTTTTAAGACCCTTATTTTTCGATTTTGTTTTCAAGGGCCTAAGTACCTCTTTTAATCTTTCGAGGGATTAAAAGGCACTTTACTCTTGAGGTATATATATATTAATTTTTGCACTTTAGACAAATTTGGAATTAAAAATGTCGAAAATTGCACGATTTTAACATGGACAATTGAATGTATGCTTCACGGAAAATGCTGTTTAAATTTTATTGGCGAATGCAAATACAGTTTTAATTGGTTAACTCTTGTTGTAGTTACAGATTTACTTTATTCATGCGGAATCAAATTTGCTTTATCTTCTTTGGAACTAAAGTAAAGTTTTAATCCCTTGATATTAAAATTGTGACTGACTGTGGCGTTTTAGTTCATCATTGGAAAATCCGCGACGTAGTACAATAACGTTATCGAGAAAACAGTATAAAAATATGCATGGGGGCTTTGGAAAGGGCAATGAAGAAAACAAGATGAATACGGGTAGGAAATTTTGACTGAACACTGTTTAAATGACAATGGTCGATAGGAAGTGACTTTACAGGTCGGAATATTTCAACAAATAAAACGCATTTGCTCCTCATTTGCACTCATTTTAACATAGTCACACTTCTACCAACAATGGGCAAGTTTCGCGAAACCCTCACCGTCACCAGTGCGTGACGGGAAAAAATAGAAGTTCAATGGCACCAAGTCTGAATTGCATAGTGGATGCTTATATTGTGGTGAGATTCAGTCGCTCAGTTACTTGCAGGTAAATATGCAGTTTGTTCTTGAAAATCCTTCGTAATCGTAACCGTCATGGAAGAAATCCGTCACCAGTGTGTGACAGTCCTAGAATTTCTTCTTTCAGGTTTTGGAAAAAATGGGCGTTTCAGGGCGCTAAGTCTGAACTTTGTGGCGAATGCTTTGTAGTGATACGATTCAGTCGCTCAGTTGCACGTGAAGTGTGTAGCAGGAAAACGTGTCGCTTTTTTTTGAAAATCCTTCGTAATTGCTTATATAAAGTTAAGAGCTGAGCTGAACGATGCATTTTAATGCTCACACTCTGTGTGACAGTCTTTGAACTATTTATTTCATGTTCTGGAAAAAATGTAAGATTCGGAACGCCAAGTCTGACCTGAATAGCAGATGCTGTGTTAGGATGAGATTCAGTCGCTCAATTACTTGGTTGAACATGAAGGGTGTGACCTGACAGTGTTATGTTGCAGGAAAACATGTCACTTATTCTGGAGAATTCTTCGTAACCGCTACAAACTCTTTTTCTTTGAGTCTCAATAATATTTTATACATACCACCTTTTGTGCTGCTGTTTAGACACGGTGGTACATGAAATGTACCACATCTTATTAAACATGTGTTTATAAACTTAATTGTGCCACTTGTCG
>JAHWXV010510108.1:0-10000 GCA_024586415.1 Phrixothrix hirtus | reverse complement strand
TAATTCATTTATAAAATTTATACGTTTTACGTGAATGCATTTGCTACGCACAGAATTTTGTTTAAACGTAAAATAAAACAATTGATTCTATAAAAATAAATTGTTTATCTGGCAAGTGTTCCAAGTGTCTTCCACGTACCTACCGTTCTGGTGTTAGAGATACGGGACAGTAATTTTGGTCTTCCTTGGGCACAAGGAATCCGACAGATAAAATATGGACCACTTCTAGCTTTAGCTCAACCTTAGAAACAAATATTCAAATATAAGCGTCTAAATAAGAACCCTAAAAGTGATATGAACATGAAGTTTTTGTGATGAAATAAGAATGTACTTATAAATAACGATTCGGTCCTTAAAAAAAATATTCTTAACTTATAATCTTTTTCTAGATTATTATTATAGGCCCTACAGCCGTAATTAGGGAATTTATATTACCTAATAGAGGATCTTCCTCCTCACACATTTAGACACAACACGCCTTGCTTATCTTTGTTCAGAAAGCGAGTTAAGATAACATTTTCTTTTATTTCTTAGTCAATGTTTTATCTAGTTTGATATTTGAAGTTTATACCATTTATCAATTTAAATATATTTTATTATTACCATGAAAATTTTTTTTATTTAATATATATTTATATTTGCACATTTGAAACGATAGAGAAATTTTAGTATTTTTAAATATTTAGCAAATTGGTTATCTATTTAATACATTAAAAATGAGCAATTAAATTGACTTCAAGATGATTTAATTGTTACAAAACAAATGAAGTCAACATACAAAAATATTAGAAAATGATCTATCAAACATTTAAAACAATTGTCACTTATCTCGCTGGCAACAAATGACGATCGCTACAAACACCACAAGAAATACTATTAAATACAAAAATCAACGTGTCCCTTGTTTTTAAACTATTTTATAACTGACAAAAGTATGCCTATTTTTTCTTAGTTTATTACCACCCTGTATAGTTTATTTAACATATTTTTAATTCGCTTTTGAGTAAATTATAAAGTCCTCAGTGTCTAATTCCACATGTGGGATATAAAATGCATACATAGTCTCTGCACATTTTTTAATTGAAAATAAAAAAACTATTACATTTTTATATCTTAGTTATTTTATGGTTTTTTCCTTGATTTTCACTCCACACTCCACAACAACTAATTCAATCTCCGATTCACTTGTTGCAGGAAACGTTTATCGAACAGGATCTGCAAAGAATGTAAATTAAGATCGTAACCTTTTTATAAATGAATTTCAAAGTTAATTATAAAAAAATCAATCATTTTAAACCAATTCATCATACACAGATCAAAGGGCCTATTCTCAACACCACAACTTGTTTTTTGTATAAAATTTTGAATCTTGAATGTAAATTGTTGCAAAGATTTTGTGTTAAAAGCGAGCAGTTCTTTATGTGTGCTTTTAAGGTAATCATCTGATATTTACATTTTACTGAATTAGACACTCCAAACAAAAATTTTACATATGTATTCAAATTGTACTTTTGTACAATAAATAAATAAAATTTAGAATAAGCATCATCAAAAATATCTGTTCTAGGAGATAAATGTAAGTAGGGAAAATTTTAAAAATTACTTTCACTTACATGTTTGGTAATTTTTTCTTCTGTTAAATTAGTAGACCTATTGCATATTTATTTTTAAGTTTTCTGATGAAAAGTGGTGGAGTATGTGCTAAATGCGAAGATATAAAAATTAAAATAGTGGGGCAAAATCTTTATGATGATCAACATTCACAAATATTTTTTGACTTTAACACATTTCAGATTTATACCTTACAACTACAACTAGAGTGTAATCGCATATACCTGCTTATATTACAATTTAATCAAAAGGCATTCTTCAAATAATAAACACTTACATCTACTGATATCGCTTGTATCAGACTCATATTTAAATTCACATATCACTTTGCTTTCTTCTCAGACCTCTCCCTCTTTTATTTTCACCTGATAAATCGTAATCCCAATCAACGGCTTTTTTTACTGCGCCTTCTACGACAGTTACGAAAAGAATTTTTAGAAATATACATAACTTTATTAATTTTATTGTTTTTACTTTGGAGTTCAATATTAAGTATATCTGTTCCACAGCGAGCCATTACATCAAGAAGCAACTATTCTAACAATAGAATTGAAACAATTTTTTAATTTAGAGGTTATATCGGTTTATGACGAGTTATTATCATGTTTTATCAATAATAATCAATAATAGTATTTGTTTATAAAATATATAAGAAATTATCTTATTCTCAAAATTAAAATCCTTTTTTACCATTTATACAATTTAGATAGAGGATATGTAATGTATCGCAAACTGTAGAGGCGCTATCGAATTCCTACACAAAATTTTTTACAGAACATTTTAAAATTTCAGTTACATAACATAATTGTAACAAATGTAATGTAGGTAGTGATCCTTTCCGGAGGTCTTTCAGTTACGTAACTGAATGTTTACTGTTGATTGGGTAGATAATTGATTATTTATAATAAGCATATATTATGATTAATCATTTGATTTGTCTTGTTTTACAGTTTCCACTGATAACTCAGAAGGTTTTGGTATTGCTGTAGCCTGTATAAAGCGATTAATTAACCCCAAGAAAACCTGGGTCTTATGTTAGATTACATTAGATTTACTTATATAACAGCTCTAAAAAATCAAAATGAATCAGAAACTAAATATCAAACATCTACAATATTCAGAAGACTATCATCAGTGGTAAGAATAATTAATAGTACTTTTACGTGTGCCAATAGAAAATTATTCTTAATGCTTATACAATATTTTCTTGTGCATCTATCTATTTGGTTTGGTTTTATTTATAATATAAATTTTATTTACTTATAGTTTAGAGTAATTTTGCTATTGCACTAAATCATTCTAATTTTATAATAGATGATCTTCTTAAAACTTGACATAAAATCAAAAGAAATCAAAGCCCCATCAGATGTAATGTAATCTGATACTGATTGTAAATGGAATCGAAAATGATATATATTTTGCAGACTGGTTCTGATATAGGCAACAAAGGCCTATTGAATTTTCTTTGCCAGCTATTATAAATCTGAAAAGACATTCTTAGTGCAAATAACATACAGGGTGATTTTAAAATCCACCGACAAACTGTAACAGTATTGTAAAGACCTACCCATGTTAAATAACAATAAAATCACACTTTTGGAAAAATCTAAAAATGTCCACTTTTGAAAACTGCAGGAAAATGCATCTACAAACAATATATCTGGACAAATTCTATGTGTCATAGGTGAACAACATGTTCTTTTAATATTAAATGACACAATGATATATTTACTTTGTGTGCACACTAAATATTAGTAATTGATATCAATGACCTACAGTTTTAGTCGTTTATAGTTTACATAAACAACAATTTTAAACATGTTGAATTACACTAAAAATATAGCGTTAGAGGTATATGTTTACCATAGATATATTTATGGGTACAGCCCATTTTCATAAATATGCTAAAAAGAGAAAGGTTCTTTTTTATTCAAAATCTTATATAAACATTTCTATTAATGCACTAAAATATTTAAATTCCCAAAATGTATTATGCAAAAGAAATCCAATACATGTGCTTACTGAATCACTTTTTTTGTAAATTTATATTAGTATCGATCAAGAGCTAAAACATTGCTGAAATCAATCATGTGGGTTCAGGACTCGGACATATATTTACTTTTACAGCAATAATTTGTAAAGTTGAGTATCATATATTTACTGACATAGCACATGAAAAATGTTATCTTAAAACATAAATGTACATAGAGAAGCCAAAAGGTTAACAACAGAATTATATAAAACAGAACACTTTTTTAAAAAAATCTGAAAACGTCAACTGTTTGAGAACTGTTGGAAAATGGGTATACAAACGAATTATGTCTATAGTGGAATCAACATTGACAAGCAGAATGCAGAGTGCATGTTGAGGATCTTATGGAATACAGCGTTGTCAAACTTTACTAGCTATTTTACTTTTGTGAGGTGCAAAGGTGATTGACAGGCATTGTCAAAGTTAAGAAGTTTAAAATGGCTTAAGATACAAATGTAATAAACCTTCATTATCTACAGTGTATATATTTGCCTTTTACAAATTTTTCAATAAACCGAATAAAAATAAAATAAAATTATAAAAATAATCCATATAAATTTGGGGTGAATAATTAAATGAATAAAAGTTAGAAAAAAGAAATCGTTGAAATAAACAAAATACTACTTGTAATTAAGCATTATGTGTAATAATTTTTTATGGATTTCTAAAAGTAAACTAGTAAATAAAGCCAGTTGCATAAATTTAAAAACGAATTTTACAATTTATTATCTAATAAGGAAAATATATTTTTGTTTTACTTATATGAAATTATTTAACAGAAATTCCTTTGGGGCTGTCGGTTTTGTAATAAAAATTTAACAATAGAGAGATTATTGGATTAAGAAGTTAAGTCGCCTATAGGGATCTGGTACCACAAAAATATCTTGCAACAGCGTTTGAAATTCTTGCATAAGTAAACTACATCCCTATAGTTTATGTACTGAATTCTCAATGCGGATTCCACTACAGACACAATCCAATTTCAAGCACGTGTCAAAAAGGAAATAATATGTTGTTTTCATATCAAATCACTTAAGCTGTATTTGTTATTTGGTGTAACCATTGAGATAAAATAGTGAGGAGATGTCATCATGTGAACAAAAGTGGCATCACTTTACCATCTTGAGGGTATTTTCTGTCACGAAGACAAATTCAACGTGTACCTTAAATATTTTGTTTTATTTGTGTTGTTTTAGTTTAAGATTATCTAAATTAGTTTGTATTCTATTTTGAAGGTGATGTCTTGTTCTTTACCTAACTATTGCAGCACGTAGTGTGTGGATGAAAAGAAATTAACCGAAATAACATTCTACAAGTAAGTGTAAACAATATAGAGAGCCGTATTCAAAAAATTTGATTTTTTAATTTTATGATTTCATTGTTTGGCTTATTTTACAAGTTTGTAAATTTTCTAAAGATTCCGTACAACCATTATGGATAAAATTTGTAAATAAAGGTAACATCTATTAACTAAAGTAACAACTTACTTCATACACAAATGTTTATCATAATTTTCAATTAAATTCGCCTGAATGTGGCTGTGTTAAAGACGCCATATTGTTGGTGTCATTTTCTCCTAGCATAAATAGTTAATATGTCATCTCTTTGTATATTACTTCAATGGGTGTAACACTAACCTATCGCAATTATCAATGTCCTACATTTTTATTCGTTTGTAGTTTTACACCGACAAAAATGGAACATTTAATTTTAAACACATTTAATTACAGGAAAGACCATGCTCAGGTTTTTACAGGTAATATAATTTTGATAGTTCCTTTTCTAAATTTCATAAAATATTATATTTAAATAAATTTCCATTGGTATAACACATTCTTTTATTATTTATAATTAGTTATTTTTGATGGTGATCTTTTTATTTAAACACAAAATTAGTATTAAATCCTTGCAACACATCAAATAAATAAACTCTTACATTTTTACAAGAAGTATTCAAAATGCTTCACCATAAATTAACACATATGTCATTTTGATTCATTATTACATAAACACAATGTTCAATTTAAAACTAAATGTAATTAAATTAAGGATCACACAAAGATAACAATTAATACACTCTGGTAATGAAAAACTTTAACATTACTAAAGTATAAAAAACACAAAAATCCTAATAATTTAATATTAACATAAAACATTACAACATTTGCAAAAGAACACTGCCATAATGGAATGAATATCATTAATTTATGTAGATTTAACATTTTTGAATGACATAATAACTCCGCCATGTATTTACAGTTTATTCGCTTAAAAGGACATGTTCAACTGTTCTGCTATTGCAGGGGCTTTCAAAAAGTTCTTTAGCATTGCTTTAATGGCGTTTTTTTTGAAACAAGAAATTTTTTTAAAATAATTTTTTTTTATTTAGACCTAGTTGTTGGTGTATTTTAAAATCATCCTGTGTGTAGATCAATTGTTTTTAAATATCTTACTTTGCTACTATTAGAGGTAAGGATACAACTAATGAAACAAACAATATACTAAAATGTTGTCTAACAAACCATCTAGCTCAAACCTTTAACTACTTTTTTAAAACTCTCTGCTAAGAGACCCTTCAGTGAATTAAACTTAAAAAACGTTACAATAAATAAGTATTTTATCTTTTAAACCAGTAATCATTATATAGAATTGTATAATCGCAGGTGCGATTGGTTGAATGGTTGAATTTAATTTGGGTTCAAATTTCTTAATTGCTTCGACCTATATTAATAAATTCAGTTTCCATTGTGATATTGAGAAAATTCAATATAAATGAATATTATTTATATTTAGAGGTCATGAATAATAATTGAATTAAACAGCTTAAACTGTCTATTTGCGACAGAAACTTATTTTAATATGAAGAAGTATGAGATAATCATAATCGGAACGGTTGCATTTTTAGAAAAATTAGATCCCAGGCACTTTACCCTCCAGAAATCGCGGGTTCAATCCCCGCCGGAGGAGAAATTTTTCTGAAAATGCAACCGTACCGATGATTATTATCTCATACTTCTTCATATTTCCATTGTGATGTTTATTTATTATTCTTAACTTAATTCTTTAAATACATTATGCTCATAATTAGTTGATACCTTACGAACGATGTTACTACTTCTAGCGTTTACAATTGAATCTGTTCTAATATTAATTGATTTTTACAAGACAGAAAAATTCATCTGGTTGGACTCTGTACTCCTGAATTGCTATTTCTTAACAAGCAAATTTCATGATTGCTGTTCTACATTGAATAGTTCAGTTTAATGACTTTTATTTCTTAATTAATATTAAAGTATTATAGAACATTAACATTAGGATATTTCACAGTAAAATCTGTCAGCCCTTGCTGCGTTTTAGGAACATTTAAATAATATTAACGCATTAAGAATGCTTAATTATATACGTTACGCATTAAGTAAATTGAATTAAAGTAGAATTTCTTTTAAATTCATAAATAAATCACGCTTTTAAGGGATTTAGAAGTAAAAATCAAAAACTATTTATATTCACTTCGTATTATAAATATAAAATTATTCCTTACAAAGTTAAATATTATAAACAAGTTATATTAAAAGAAATCGATTATTTTGCATTCCCACAGACAATGATCTCATTCATGTCGCGGGTTACTAGTAAAACCTTGGTATAACACGTACAAAGGTGACCCTAGCAGCTGCATATTTACGCGAAAAACATATATGTAGTATCTGAAATAAGTAACGTATATATTTATGCAAGAACATTGTTCAAAAATTAATTGTACAACGATATAATGACGACGCCTGGCTAGGGACTTGACGCCTTCGAAAAAATCGAAAGTGATGCAAGTTCAAGATGGCGTGGAAAATATTCTTTAGTCAGTAGACAGTTATAAAACAGTTTTCAAGCAACCTAGTTCGCGGAGAGAATTTTCGAATTATGAGGAGTGCCGTGTGTTCTTAATTTTTAGGGTTTGAACTGTCTTTGTCCATATAAATCATCCCCTTGGTATTGGTACCGAAGGCGGAGTTTCCAAATTAAATTGGGATTCAAATTGGCAAGCGTTAGTCAGATACCATTTCGCATCACTATCCGTGAAGGGTTTTCAATGTAATTAAAACACAGGGGCGGCTGCTCGAGATTCGACGTTAGATTTATCGCAATAGTCAAAATTCTACTAAAGAAAGGAACCAGAATTATTTGATTTTCTTAAAAGCAGTGATCTAGTTAAAGCTACAGTATCGTTTAATTCACAATTTACATAACGTAATCAAACAACCTCTTTTGTCACCATTTCATTTGAAAATAAACCGAGAACAATGAATTATGACCTAATAAAAGACATTGCTGTTTATTAATTCATTTGTTTATGTATAAATTAACGTCATCCGATTTATTGTAAATTTTATAAAAATATGTTATAGTTTGTATTGTTTCTTGTAATATTTCAAATATCTGGGTACCCACTTGAAATATAGATTGTTGTGTAATTTTGGCAAGGAAGTTTCTCTATAATAATACTGGCATTTTAGTTCTCAGAGCTGATAAAGACACTATTTCTGTTTTAATGTATAAAGAAGAATACAATACAAAAGTTGAAGAGCTGTTAAAAGATAATAAGACTTATAAATTGTTATTGCGTGATACGACATCTTCTCTACAAATTAAAAATAATAAATTTAAAAAGACGTTGAAGACAAAAGGAATCCTCACAACTGAACTTGAAAAGAAATTTTGCAAATATAACAATGTACCTCCTAAATTGTATGCACTACCCAAAATTCACAAACCTGGTTTTCCCTTAAGACCTATAGTGTCATGTATTGAATCACCATCTTATGAGTTATCTAAATGGTTAGTAGGTATTTTGAAAATTTCGTTTGGTAATATAACAAATTTTGATATAAAAGACTATAACATTTGCAAAAAAGGTTAATGACTTTCAATTGCCTTATGACCGCGTTCTTTTTTGTTGAGATGCTATTTCTTTATTTACCAATATTCCTTTAGATCTCAATTTAAAAATTATAAAGAAAAATTGGAATTTCACTAAAATACATTGCAATATCAGTTTAGATGAATTTGTTAAATTAATTAAAATTATTTAATAGTATTTATTTTGTTTATAAAGGAAATTTATTTGCAAATATTTGGCACTCCTATGGGTTCTCCGTCAACTCCAATTTTTGCACAAATTGTCCTTGATGATTTACTTTCGGTCTGTTAAGCTAAAATTGATTTTAATTTATCCATTGTCCATAAGTATGTTGATGACTTAATTTTGGCTGGTCCTGCTGATAAAATTGATTTTGTTGTAAACAATTTTAATTCATACGATAGCAACCTTAAATTTACAGTAGGATTTGCAAATAACATAAGTATTCTTTTTTTGGATACTAGACTAATTAGGAATCATTGTAACAAAATTAAAATTAACTGGTATGTGAAACCTACTAGTTCTGGTAGGTATATCAATTATTTTTCAAATCATCTTTTCTGTATTAAAAAAACGTTATTTTAGGGTTATAAACTAGAATTAAAAGCATTGTTCATCCTTCTTTAATAACTAAAAATTTAAACAAGCTATTTAAAGTTTTAATTAATAACGACTACCCTATTAATTTGATCCATCGTTTAATTTTTGACAATAATTAACAAATTACAAATGTATCCACTAATCAAAATTCCAATTTAATTTATAAAAGACTTCCATATCTTCCTGAAATTAGTTACAACATAAAAAAAGTTTTTAATAATGTAGATAATTTAAAAATTGTATATAATAATACTATTGGTAACATCTTTTTCTAATTTAAAAGAAAATATTCCCAAATTATTTAAATATAATGTTATTTACAAAATTAATTATGCGTGCTGTACACTTAGTTACGTTGGCCAGACTTCTAATCGGCTAAAAACAAGACTGTCCTTATATAGAAGTGATTGTCAATTAAATAAGAAACGATGTGCTCTTGCAATACATTCCAACGATTTTGACCATAAAATTAATTTTAGTGATGTTCAAATTTTAGACTTTTCGGATAATTATAGAAAAAGATTATTTTTGGAAATGTTTTACATTAGCAAAATTGGTAAAGTAACGAATTTTTAATTAGATACTAGCTCTCTTAGCAGTGATTATATTTCATTGTTCAATATTTGCAGTTAAAAGTTTTAATTCTGTTAATTTATATATTAGGTGTTTTTTTACCGTTGTTTAGTTATTTCTAGTTGTCTTAGTTTTGTATATATTATCATTGTGTTTATGTAGATGTCATATTTGAAATTTTAGTCCTGACAATGCAAACAAACGTATGCAAAATATATTAATATAAGTTGTGTTATTTTGCCGATATAGAAAAGTATCTATATATCTAT
>JAHWXV010510025.1:0-16511 GCA_024586415.1 Phrixothrix hirtus | reverse complement strand
ACGCTCTACCTAATCAAGAGGCAATTACAGTGGCCGAGACCTTGGTAAAAGAACTGTTCAGCCGCTTTGGGATTCCTTTGGAATTACACTCAGACCAAGGGAGAAACTTTGAGTCAGCCTTGCTTCAAAGTCTCTGCCAACTGTTGAAAATACGCAAAACAAGGACAACTGCTCTTCATCCGCAGTCGGACGGAATGTTAGAACGCATGTATCGTACAATGGGAAAATATTTGTCAAAAGATGTCTCGGACCATCAATGAGATTGGGACCAATACCTGCATTTGTTCCTTATGGCATATCGATCAGCCGTACACGAATCGACAGGAGAGACCCCAGCTAGAGTGTTTTTTGGTCGTGAAATAAGACTACCGTGTGATTTGGACTTTGGTATTAACCTGGAGAGGAGGAGGTCGCTGGAAATGCGTACTCTGAATGCCTGCGAAAGAAACTAAATTCTATTCATGATAGAGTTCGTAGTATCATCCAGATTGCCAGCGATCGAATGAAAGTCCAGTATGATGTAAGTTCCAAAACGGGAGAATTTCAGCCCAATGATCTAGTCTGGTTCTACCAACCTCAGTGACGACGAGGTCTATCCCCCAAACTCATAAGATCTTGGGAAGGTCCGTATAAAGTGGTAAAAGTGTTAAACGATGTAATGTACCTAATCATGAAATTGCCCAAAGGAAAGCACAAAGTGGTTCACATGAATCGGTTAGCCCCATAGGCTGGGAGGAATGTAGAACTAGCACAGCAAGAATATGTGAAAAGGGCGAACCATTTCGGAGTGGAAGGACTAGGAGTCAAAAGCAGTGAACAATCATTCACTGACTCTATGAAAATGTATCCGGGACGCCACAAAGCTAGATTTCGAGTTACCACTGAGGAGTACAGGAATCTGTTTGATGTAGCAGAGGAATACCCCTTAGCTCATTGTGTCGCTAAGGATGTCCGAATGTCCCGTGGTATCGCAGTTGAGTTTAAGGAGAGGTATGATGGCGTAGAAGAAATACTTCAACAAGAGCCAGAAGTTGGTAAGGCGTGTCACCTACTACGCCATCACCGCCAAGGTATGCGAAGTATTTACTACGTTGTGACGAAAGCATTGTCTCATCAAAAGCCACGGTATGAAGACTTGTGGAAGGCATTATGGGATTTAAAGGAACATATCTGTGCCGGCACCAGTAGACAGTTAGCGGTATCAAAACTTGGCTGTGGCCTAAACTAGCTTAATTGGCGCATGGTACGCAACATGTTGGAGGTAGTAGTTTGTGGCACTAGTGTCAAGATCCTGGTGTGCAGTTGGAATCCAAATGGAATTCCACCAGCTACAAAATCTTTCGATTGCTATTTCTTCAACAAATGCGGCTACAAGTATGGATCACAGTGTAGATTCCGACATTCGCCAACGAAAATGGGAGCATCGCAAGTGACAAGTCCAAGGTAACTATTACGGGACTTAACAGTCTTAAGGAAGGGGCAGTGTAACAAACATTAGAAACAGTAAATGGAAATTTCTAGAATCATCTAGAATGTTTCCTTTGTAATAAAATAGATAATGTAACCCGAAAATGACCCATTGCAGTAATTTATGTCTGTCAATTCAATTAGGTCAGCAATGAGTCATTATTTTAGGTCATATTCTTAGATATTCTATTCCAATTGTTTCTAGAATATCTTTCCTATATAAGCAGCGAATTGAGTTCTCCTAAGTTAGTTATTGTTAGAATCTTGTACTGTGCCTTACTGATATAAATATAAATATACATAAATAGAATTACAAGTAAATGTTTGCTGCTGGTGCATTGTAAAGATAAATAATTAAATATTTAATATAAATTAGTGTACATAGTTACTTATAAATAAGTGTAGAATTAAGTGAATATAAATAAACGTTGTAAAAATAATTAGCTAGTTTCGTTACAGTATCAATTTTAAATATGTAATTAATATGTTAAGGTTGAAGATATTTAATTAATTAACAGTCAATACCATTAGGGCCATCTAGTGTTTAAGAATAAAATTAATTGTTAAGGTTAAAAAGAAAACTGTAATATTTAGTTAGGATTGTAAACAAATTATATATGAAAACATAACCGCACGCATAGATGCATACAAATTCACCTCTTACATTTAATTAAATTATCATATTTCTTATCCTATAATTTTACAGTTATAAGATATGAATTTAGTATATAACCTGCAATTATAAGCAGGATAATATAGAACAATTTCTGTTCTCAAACAAGCCTTGCCTTTATAATATCCCTTCTAATCCATAAACATTTTGTCAGCCGCCCTCATTAAGAGACGCTCTCAGAGAATTAGTTTACGAACGTTTTTCTAAGCCGATAACCCGCAGAACCTTTAAGGCCTATTGTAATCCTCCGGATATTACAATAGGGATTTGCCCCCCACCTAATTCGAGTTTTGCTACAAACAATGGGATATAAACATTTTTCAATCTCCATTAGTTATTACCAGAACAATCGGCAAAGTTGATGTATGTTTACTATTGAACGTTTTTCATTTTAAACAAGCATACATAATTATACCCTTGGACGTACTATGAAAAGGTCTTTGAACGTTTTTCAATTCCTTCTTCTACGCTACGACATAGAATTAACTACCTACTTCATTACTATAAATTTTAATTACCTAGTGCTAATCCCCAGATATCCTTAATGCCAACCAATATAAATTGCATGACACACGATCAAAATATACATAATAACACACTGGGTTTGCTTGTCAAGGTATTGTGCATAGTTGTAAATATATGTATAAAATTGCATGTTTGTTTAACCTAGAATTTGTCTAGTTATACAGGCAGAAATAAAACATATAGAATTAGTAATATATACAGCTACACTCGAAAGTAGCTATACAACGCCATTGAATATTTTTCTTCTTATTAAGGGCGAGCACGTGCAAATCCACCCACAAACCTCCGACTGAAAATAAGCTAGCTGAAGGCCAGTTGGAGTAGCAATTAGTTCAACGCAAACTCACCTTATGCCGACGTTAAGTCATAAAGGTTATTCAACATAAAGCAATTAATTAACCGAAAGGTCGTCGCAATATTACTAAAATAAGATCTGCATTAAAATAAAAATTCCGATGATGGTAAAAGATAAAGAAAGGTATCAGTATTACCAGAAGCGCTCGACAGCTGAAATTAGGATCAATTTAATAAATTATTCAGCAAAAATATAAAAAAGGCTAAGTATATGCCAAATAACGGATTTATTAGTTTACTTTATATTTTGTTTATACTTACAGTTTAATAATTGTAATAATTGTAAAAGTATCCGACAAAAATGTGTTGGAGATAATATTGGTATTTCAGTCACTTCATTAAAGTATTGCTATAATATTTCGCATTATTCCATTTAACTATTACAGACATCAGTTTCAAAAAGACCCGAAAATAACGCTAGTAACAAGGCGTTCTCTTGCGTCGCATGAGAGCAACTCGAAAAGGTTACTGTAATTCATTTTGTATGAGTATCTCTTTAATTTTAAAACATTTTTGGTAATTATGCCATTCTTTCTTCAGCAAACTCTGCTTTCTGCTCAGAAACCATTTTCGTAACAAATCTTATGAAGATTTCCTTGTACTATCAAGTTATGAATACATTCATATACTAAGAAATGCCTTTATGGAGGTTCCTGAACTATAATATTGAATAGCTAAATTATTTAACAATACAAGATGTTCCAAAATTGTATAGATATATGCTACCCCAGATTGCCAGGTAAAAAATAAGTTGATTGGATCAAAGTTAATTATATATCTATTAGGAGTATTCAAAACTCAACTTTCAGTTTTTTCAAATAACTCAAATTTATTATGCAGATATTGCCCTCGAAGTACAAATCTCCAATGTAATGTAAAAAACGTCAGCTCATCTTCAATTATATCAAATAGTGTTATCGTTCTGTAATTTATGGCAGAATAGTAAGACATAAAGTCAAGATCTTCTGGAACAAAGGCATCCGTTGTACTTGATGGTATAGCGATTAGCTACCAAATTTGTTATAAGGAATATAAATTGATTAAGGATGAGTACTGACTATACATTTGAAAGTAACCATAGATATAGTTACCGTTAGACCTTTATACAGACTACTAGGAAGACTTTTCGCGTTTTCCAAATATATAAACTTAAAACTACCCTGCTATTGTTGAGATACAGTCCTGAGTAAACACCCGTTGTAGTGAATGAAATTATTAAAGCGGTACATCAACGAAGTTAATACAATTATCTTAAGATGCCCTATCACATTCAATCTATATAAGAATTCTTTCTGATTCATCCTAGATTGCGCTTGGATTTTGTGGAAGTCGTTCAAGCACTCAGAACGTTGGTCTGTAGTTTGTAGCCTACAACTCAGTTCGTAAAATGGATGATTAGGTACGCCGGCTACTTTTGAGACTGGGCAGGAGGGTACGTAAATTTTCACAAAACTAGGATTGCTTAGGGTGCCAGAAGTTAGAGTAAAATTATATATAAAGTAGTTATAATGAAGAATACTGACCGCTATATCCGATGTGCACCTAAAAGTACTTAAACTAGCACACTTCAAAGAAATTAAACAAATACTAGTAATAATTTTAATAAAAATTAATTACTAGTATTTTACGTAGCATATAATAACAATTTTAATAAAAATGTATCTTACTTCATATGTTATTGTTTGGAATGTTGTGTGTAATAAGCTTTATTAACATTAGAAAATAAAATAAACAGTTAGTTAGGTACGCGATATCCTGAACTTGAAGTTGAGAATGATCTCAAATTTTAGTGTTTAAACAAGGAAATTCAGCAATTTAAATTATTAGAAAATACACAGACGTAGTAATATGTTAATAACAATTGAGAAATTACATAACAGGTAAAAGATGCAAGGAATTCAAATAAACAAGTAAGTTCTGACATACTTGGAATTTTAAATTAATTTTCCTTTTACGTAAAATAAAAAACGTCAATTCAGAATATTACAAATAAATGACGTGTTTAGGATTTGGTAACAATAATTTTTCATGTCTTGTAAATCGAAAATTTTACTACTACAGGTAAATCAAATCAAATCGAGCTTTGTTTCCGGAATTACGCAATGCCTTTCATACTGCAATCAAAGTGTAATATGTGGAATGGTATATTAGAATCTACCATAATTCTTGTTGTAGAAAAATAAGACCATAAAAAATAATTAAAATGCATTGCTCTTCATAATTATTCAGTACTTCACCTAATTTTCGATGAAACTTTTCCATTGTTTGCCATCTTCCACGTGTATTAAAATTTGCAGATTCGGCTTCTAAAGTAAATAATTTATATACAAACGCATTTGCAGATTGTAAATTACTTCTCAGAGCTAAGACGAACTTTCCTTATTTAAGATCAAAGCTAAAGCAAGAATAAATCGAAATTAACTAAAATACAGTTACCAAAAGATGGCGAAATTTGTTTGCAATCATATATTCTTCCATTTAAGTCTTCAAAAAGTTACAGAATTACTCCACAGTAAACAGGAATAATAGTATGTTCATTGGAATATACACCGTCTCATTTTATTACTGAGTGGCGCACGAAAAACCGGCCCCATTCAGTTTTGTGAATTTATTTTGGGTTAACAACTTGACTGATTAAGCCGCGCATGAACGTGGTAAGTAAAACTCACTATTTCCGCGGCTGTCAGTTTAATCTACGCGAGGATCTCAGTAATAGTGTATTTCATTGAGCGGTTGTTTCTAGTTGACGGTTATGTGCGACCATAGTCATCTAAAGCTATTCCCGAAAGCTTTCATGAAAAGCTTCCTGGCGATGATGCTCCAAATAAATCAGCAATCCAGGATTAAGTTATAAAGTGACGTTTAACTGACTCTGTTGCGAATGAAAAGAAGAATAGGAATGCGACTACACGAATACTGAAAGTTGTGGCAGACATAGCAGTAAGAATTGAAAGAAGCCCTCATAAGTCAGCATATCATCCATCACAGCTATGTAATGTAGGATTCCTTATCAGTCGTGTTAATTCGTCCTTCAAGGTTTGAAGGTGAGACCTTACCGCTTACGTGTTTTTCGAGAAATAAGGGTAAGCGTATACATTGCTGTAATTGGTTTAGATGTAACGCTTCTAAAGAATATATCGAACTATTTTACTTCAACTGACAAAGCTTCGTTCCATCTTTCAAGTTGTGTAAGCTCCCAAAACACACAACACGGCGTCGCTCACAATCTGCATGAATTCAATCAGAAACCGTTACATTATTTAGAAGTTAGTGTATGGTGCGTTGCTTCTGAGACAAGAAGAATGGGTCCCATATTTTTTAATAATACTGTCAATACGGATGTTTACTTGAAACTATGCAACCAGTGTTCTCATCAATTACTCGACAAGAACTTGGCTTGGCCTACTTTCAGCAAGAAGAAGCAACTTGTCATGCATCGGATCGTCCACTGGATAGGATAATTTTTAGAGGAGAGGGCGGCTAGCAAGGGTATATAGCCACCTAAGGCCTCTCGACTGGTCATCTTATGGCTTCTTTCTGTAGGGTTTCCTTAAGAGAAAATTCTACCATACAATACACGAACACTTAACGAATTGAAAAATAACATCAGTGAAGAGATTACTAACATTCCTCAGTGTGCATTGAAAAATGCTTATCTTAATATGCTCCTGCGTGCACAGCTGTGCCTGGATATGAATGGAGAACATTTTGAGCACAGACTTTAAGTTTATTATCAGGTACTTATTTTTATTTATAGCTAAATGTAAGTATTTATTATGTTATTAAACTATGCTAATCAAAACGGAACGGGGCCGGTTTCTCTGTGCGCCACTGTGTATTAGAAGGAAAACTATGGTATTTCATGGCTCAGTTTAAAGATAAATGTTTGACCCCAGTGCAAAAGTTGGACGAAATTGCGACTTCCGGTGGGTCGATAATGATAGGCACGGTTTACCAACTGGCAGTGACTTGATTTTTAATTTTAATTGTTTAGTCCTGATGGCGAAAGATATGGAATTTTCAGAATGCAGAGAATGCAGAATTCGCAAATTGAAGAGAATACCAAGCAATATCATCAGGATAATTGAATTATAAATCTAATATACAGAAACGACTTTTTATTCATGGAGTTGAAGGTTAGGATTCTATATCAAGAAGAATTCCAAAATCGTTAGGGTAATTAGAATATATAATTACTTTACACGATTACCACCGAAGATAGGAAGACAAATATTAAAAGTTTACTATATATAGTATTGTTAATATCAAATTATATAGCATTTCTACGTCCTTGGTTATATATAGCTATCATGTGAGAAATCTACTCCAATACACCCAATTATCTGATAATTAATTATTGATATTTATTTTTCAGCTAAATAAATTACAAGAAAACCTGAATGGATAGCATATTTGTAGAATATAATTATATGATAGTAGTTACATTTTGTACAATACTAATAAGAGTCCGCTCCAGTTACTGAAAAATACTAATTTTCAGACTCAATAATTACTTTAACCATAAATTCAGAGCGTTATAATAGTTTATTTGAATTGTTTGTGGCGGGTATTTTAAATTCATTTATGCCGTTCTAAATAGCGGCAAATACATGAACGGATTAATAATTTTAGACAAAAAGTTAATTTAAAATGTTTTTCAAGCTCAAAGGGAGCTGCAAAATAATGTATTACATTATATTAAGTGGGGATATTAAATTGTATATCTATATAGAGAAGGGTAAATCCCGTTAAACTACGTAAATAGAATAGTGTATAATTCATTCTCAAATAAGAGTTATAGTTGGTATAAGAACCCTTAGAAATTAAAATTGGTATTAGGCGAGAAACTAATCGTTCTTATATTTTTGTAAAGCAGAGTTATAGTTTACGTCTTTAGGAAAGGGCTTTTTAGAAATATTAAAAATTCAATATATTACTTTATATCGTTAATTTTTATTACACTGAAGTTAAAACTGATATACTTATGTATATGTACATTTAAAAGACCCACTCTTAATGGGTTTGACATATAAGTGTAATTTACCATCTATACACCTTTATATTCCTGAGTATTGTATAGCGTTACCCTAAGCAAAACATAATATATTTCCTTAAGGTTGTTCATTTGGAAAGACTAGATGATGTTATTAGACAGGGTAATCGGGTAACTTTGATACCTTAACATTTGATAACAACAACTCTTTACCCTGGAAAAATATTCATCCACCCCTCCCTCTGAAAAAAGGTTTTAAAATTTAAACTACCGCTAGATTTCCTTATCTAGATATTTTATCGTATATCTCGAACACGTATATAAAGACTTCAAATGGAAAGTCATGCTATTTTACGATTAACTCTTTCCTAGACTAGCTTAATGCAAGTTTCAATATGTCAATTCTAGGAATTCTAGACGTAGTCTAAGACTATCGATTACATTTAATATAATTAAACTTCCTTTATTCTAATTATTCATTCCTATATCATAGGCCACTTTGCTAAAACCGCTAGTACACAGGGTGTCCGCGATATGAAAAGTATTATTTTAATAGCAGATACGGTTTAATATGCGCGACAAAAAACGCTAATAAACTATGTGCCTAAATGATATAGTTTTCAAAATATTTGCAATTAAGTTTTCAGCCGGCCCTGCTTTTTAAGTTTGACTACTGTATTGAACAAGAAATGACTGATCGGATATACAACTTTAGCCACTGTCTGAAGCCGAACAAGCGCATATAAGTCCAGAGCCGCATTAATGAATAATCATCCCTCGATTATAATTGTAAAAGAATACCCGATACATTCATTACCGTTTAAGTTAAAAATTCTCATTTTCTTCCTTAAAATTGCTAGTGGCTTATTGATTCTACAAGTTTGTAATTCCTTTAAAATAAAAACAAGGTTAGATACGATTTTTAATATGTATACATTTAAAACCATTTTTAACCCTTTAAAGACGATCGTTACGTTTTCGTTACATTTCAAATAAATTGTTGTTATGAACTAAATTTAATACAAATTTAAACTTTTTTGCCAAAATATTAAAAAAATTGATGCTTTAATAGGATAACTTTGCTTTTACGAAATCACTTTAACATGGCGTATAATTATTTTTGATAAATATCTTGATATTATTATTTGCACTCGCTTATTTTGTGTATAATTGAAATTTTGTGAATATAGTTAAAAATCTAAACGATAAATGAATTCCGTTAAAATTTTGCGTAATTTATATTTCACAAAAACGTATGTGAGTTTAAGATATTTACCAAATAAGTTTCTAATAATTAATGCGTAAATAATTATAATTAACCAGCAATAGTATTTCATTACATATAAGCAATCTTAGATGATTAAAGAAATACGTTGAACTATTTTTTATTAAAGCAGCTGGAGACTTGACTCGAAAAAGTACTCTAATAGTAAAGGTAACGTGATACTGTATCAACAAAAACAGTCATTCATATTTTTAAGTACGTTTCATGGTGAAGGATATTACTTCTGTATCCAAGATAGATTCTTACGCGATAATTTACAAAAACTTTTCTTTACGTTAGATTAAAAATTCCAATAGATTTATGTTCACAGAGGGCTTGGATATACGTGTGTTAAATAATACTTCTTATATTGCGGACACCGTGTATGAACGACGATGAGTCGAGAATTGCTAGTTATATATTTCAAGTTTTCAATTTACAAATACAGAATTGTTTTACGTATTGACGTTGAAAAGGGCGTCTGGTGAATTAGTGATAAACTTGAAGTGGTTACTCAGTTATTATTATTTACGTTGAAGAAAAGGGTATCGGAAAATCCAATCTTTGGAAATTATTGCAGTTTATTAAGCTGCAAAATTGAACTTAACCGCACAATGGTCGCACTGCTTCTGTCTAGAACCTTAATAGAGTGGATATGTTACATTGTATGTTCTCTTATCTAAACCTGGCGGTTCCTTTGGGATTTGTTGATAGTTTCCTTCTTGAAGTTGTTTATCTAGAGACAACTATCGGATACCAATCAATTTCGTTAGTTCCTTTTATAAATAAAAATTTAATGAGGCAGCCGCCAACGATGGCGACGACAAAGGTGAAGCCAATACATGCAATTATTGATCTATAGTAACAGTTTGCGAGTTTGCGAGATGAGGACAATGGCGAAGACTGCAGTATGGTTTTATCGCACTTTCAACAACATGTGTGTAAATTTGGTGGAAGAACGGATGCATTCGGTTAGAACAGTCGGCGTTAAGATTTGGAAAAGATCAGGTCTTTGTTAGGCCAAAAAGTGTTTAAGGATAATTTATATTTTAATCATTAATCGAAATTTCCAGCAAATTTTGTCCATCTTCAGGAGTAGAATACCAAATCAATTCATTAATTTCTTTAGACAATTAGCAACAAAAGAAACAAGGGGCAAACATGTGTTGTAATTAATTGTCACATGGATAAATAATAAATAATAGCAAATTTCACTTAACTGTAAATAAAAATCCCACAAACCCACATGCCAAAATTTGAATCTAAAGCTTAAGTACAATTTTTAATACAAATTAATGCACTTTTTACAAAGAGATCAATCATATCTGCTATCAATTGTAAGCAAGATAAGTACTTCTTATAGGTGTAGAAATATGAATACTGCAAAATTAATTGTTAGAAATGTCAGTAGGTGGCAGAGTAGATGAGTTGATTTTTAAAAAGAAGTTTGTGAATGTACCGTTTTCATTAACTATTCTTGCAATAATTAAAATAATATATTGAATAATTTAGAGGATTATTTAAACAGTTGGCGTTCTAATTTATTTCAACAATTTGTTTTACCGGCAATTTAGTCTAAGTAATTGCAGACAAAGATTGGTTATGGGTAGTTTATCTAAAATTCTCCTTGTTTAATCTAAAAAGGATTTTAATTAACTAATTATTCAAGAATTTAGAATAAGTCTGGTTTATTTTGATTGTTTTTATCTAAATGCAGAAGATAGTCGTAAATAATATGCAAATCCCATGTATTCATACCAATATTAACAGTATTCTCTACTTGGTATGTGTAATATATTTCCAACAAGTTTCCTTTGATTTTTTTGTGATTTTGGTCTAAATCTGTAAGTTCTCGAATTCAAATTTATAATTACGATCAGAACAATGTTTAGTCAATACAGTATTGTCTTTTCATTTTTTACATTGAATACTTGCCGTTTGATGCATTGTACTGAGGTACTGAGGTATTTGGCCAATATGCTTTCGGTATAATTTAAGCAACTTAATATGTAACTGACCTCTTATTTCATTAAAGGTAGTGTAAAATCTTTAAGATTATCGAAAAGGGATTTTAAATTATTGTTATCATGTTACTACTTTAACGTTTGGCGATTCTAATACTTTAGTTTTTTAACATAGGATTAATATTAGGAATCTTGTAGCATTTGAAATTTTGAATAGGTTGGTTGAACATTAAGTTGCTAAAGAAGATCTTCGGGTAACTATTCTTCATTAGGATGTTGGATAATATTTTCAATTTTTTTTAACAACCATAAGATGGCATATTATTGCTATTCTGTTTTTCAGCACCAAATTCACATTTTTCTTATGAGAGATGGTATGGTTGGAGTATGTTTGAATATGTTGGTTTAGTGTACCAGTCAATTACAAGTTGATTTTTTTTGTTTCTTATGACCTTCGTATCAAGGAAAGATATGGAGTTTTCTTTTTCTGATTCGATTTGTGAATTATATTTTGTTGTGAAAATTGTTCAAATAATTTAGACTGTCATTTGTTATCACACCGTAAGTGCTCAAAATTAGGTAGTCATCATACTTGTAGATAAAATATGGTTTGATTGGAACAATAGGAACAACTCATATAAGAGTTCATTCATGATGATAGTCGCGATAATTAGAGTAAGAGAATCAAACAGCGGACATGATGATGATAATTGCATACGCCGCATTTACTAGTATTTCTCCAATGTCTTTCATCATAAAGCATTGGTAAACATATCTAATTCACACAATGTTTCAAATAGTTCAGGTATAAATATTTTCTCCACAACACTACATCTTACTTAATTTCCAGATTCTCTTCGCCCATTTTCTATGCTAAACCATTTTCTTTATAAGACGTGCCAGTAAGTAAAATGTAGATGTCCTACGTACATTAATTAAACCTAAAATTTAGCAATTTTAGGTATCCCCATCTTTACCACCTCTCCAGTTTATCTTTACTGTAATCTATATTGGCCTTTTTTCACCGTACGGGTAAGATTAACTTCTAGTGTAAGAATGAGTTTACTTCAAAATACTAAAACGGCATTTATTCATAAAGAGGTTGGTTGATGGCTAGACAATGATTACGTTAACAGAGATTGTCTTGCTTGCCTATATGAAAATACGTCATATAAGTCTAGAAATAATATTTATTCTACCATAAACAATTGAAGCAAAGTGTAGAGATCTTTCATGTAGCTAATATCAACAAAATTGCAGTTAATATAGGATAAATATTGCATTTTCAACAGATGTAATATCCTCAACATGTTTCATTTTTTATCCAAAATTTGATTCTGACTTTAGAAGTTATTTTCCCTAGTTCCTGTTCGGAGTTACTGGAAGGTATAGTTTCATACAACGACATTTTCAATTTTATTTTAGGATTTATTGGACACTGTTTTTGTAATCCTTTACTTTCACATTATCAACACTAACAGAACTAATTTTCTCTCCTTCCATTTTTATAAAGGTTCATTCATAATCATTTTCTCAATCATAATCGAAAATATTATAATAATGCACGTTCCGCTTTAGATGGGGTCCATGACAGAAGAAAAGTGCACTAAATATGTAAGGAACACGGTAAATTAAAAAAAATCGTTAGAACCGATTTCGAAAATAACTCAAAAAACCAAAGAATGACAACAGTAAAGTAGTACTTCCAATTTCAGTAAAGTCGTCGTAGTCGCGTAGTTGGACAGATAAATACTCAAATTTAAATTTTGTCTATCTAGGATTTTTACTTTTCGAACTATCGTGTTCAAAGGCACGCACACACACATACACACACACACACACGTGCATGCATGCACGCACGCACGCACACACGCATGCACATACACACACACACATACACACACACACACATACACACATACACACACACACACTCACACACATACACAAGCGATTCTACGTGTCTTTTCAAGATTTCGACATCGAAAATTTTGGTCGAAAACAATATTCTTTCTTTTAAAATGGTTAGTTGAAATCCATCCATACTCTAAATTGAGAATGATTAATAAAGGTGATAGATTGGTTAACGCTCGAAGCCTTTTATTCTCAATTGGGAATAAAAGGCTTCAGACGTTAACCAATATATCACCTTTATTCTTCCTTTTACCTATATTTCATTTAAGATAAGAGAGGGTAATAACAAGAAAGTATTTTATTTACTAAAGTGAATGTATTTTAATTTAACTATTGTGATAGAAAGGAAGTAAACACTTTAATAGAATTTTTAAAAATGTTATAGGCACATCTTTAAATATAATGCTAAAGTGATCGCATTAGAAAAAAGTATGTTGTAGGAAAACGTTGAGTATATGTTTATAAATGTAATGCTTTTTTCTAAAATTTTAGGTACAACAGTTCCACCTGCTCTATTTCCTATTTTAATCTAACGCTGTCTCTAGAAGCTAATTACTAACACCCTACTCTAGCATGCCCAAGGTCGAAACTTCTAACAACCATATAATGCATTTTATTACAAAATTTTCAACCACGCTCAACACAATCAAACTGTGTCTTTTGTAGAATTATTATCTCATTCAAATTCCTTAGAGTAGTATCGTTTTTGCGTAAATTGCCATGAAATGCTGCAACCGCTATGGCCAATGCTAATGCCGACAACGGCAGCGCAAGGAATCTCAAAAGCTCTAGCTACATTGGTATAAAAACGTTAAATTTTTTTAAGGTTTTCCATTGCAACTGGATGAAACGGCGTGCCCCGCCTTTTGAGGGTGATAGTGTCAAAGCTTGGAACTTGCAGGTTTACACAAATGTTTGAGGTGGGTTAAGTTCAGCTAACAAATAGGCTCCTAAGTTCTCAAGCGCCAACAACGATGCAAGTACATAAAACAATAAAAGTTGGATAGAGCGTGCTTCTACAACTGACGATTTAAATCATAGCTATGCGAGACCTTGGTGTGGAATCTGGGGTTCCAAATAACTCAAAATGTCGGAGTTCCTAAGGCTACGAAACTTACTCAGTTGTGCTGCTCGTTATGCAAGTAATCAAAGAAGTTTTCAGATTACAAGGTGTATTTGCTTGTAGCTACAAATACACGTAATTTAAAACTAATTTTCATAAGCATAACAGGTAAATAGAATACGGATTCGCATAATACAATAGAATAAGCGAATAAGGTATATATATATACAATATATCGTGGATTAAACGATTTAAAAACTTGTAATTCGTGTTTTTAAAAGGACTATACACCTGAATTACAATAATTAACAATAATATATTTATTAAATAAATTCGTTCGTAATTAACGGTATTTAGAACACCGTTGTGCACATGGGTCTACCAAAGCAAATATACTAATTCTGATTAATTGCTGCTAAACTTAGAAATTTCGTACTATACGTAGATGCGAGATGACAGTTTATTGAACCATTGTGACGCTGACCGACAATTTGAGAGGATCGATAAGGAAGCAAAATAAAAGTTTATGGCTTACGTTGACAGCAAACGATGTCGGATTACTTATTCCATGTGATGAAAGCGGTACCGCTAACCTGGGTTGCTTACAGTGCGAGTAGGGCGATTGAAAGCTATAGCATAACCCCCGTCGGTATAATATTCCGTCCATTTGCTCTTCCTCTACGCGGCAGCTGAGATCAAGCAATGCTTTACAATAAACAACGAAACGAGCACTTTAATTCCCACCCAAATTTTATTTTTCCATTGCTGTAGCTATCTGATTGTTTTGTTTTTTTTTGAGCTTACAAATATTATTCTACTGATCATAAAGAAATGGCATTTCTTGCCTCAATCTTTATTACAGATCCGGACACTAGAAGATATTGTAAAATCGCCTCCAGATGTACAAGATGTATAAGATGTACAAGAAGTACATTTGCAAATATATGATGTATAAGGTGTTTTTAAATAATAACTGTTATAAAAATAAGTCAAAATTACAAATGCTCTCGCACCATATCTGTCTGTCTAGGTGTGTGACATACTTGAGCACCAACTATAACAATGATAATCACTAATTATTATAAGGGTACCTCTACTTTTCTATATTTCAAAAACCAACTTAACATTAGTTCGTTTTTGTTAAAATGTGTCACTGCCTTCGTAATATTGCTGTTACCAAAATACCAAAAAATGCCAAAATTGTTATTAGTATGCCTACCTCTAATATTCTATCTATTTCTTTTTGTAACTTAACGCTACCACTGCTGATTATAACAACATAACACTCGATCTTTAAATATCTTAGTAAAATGTATTTCATGCTGCCACAATTTTAATGCATCATAGTCTCGCCTCACTATTTAGTCTCTATCAATAAAAATGAATAAGTATTGTAGTGATATACGTCTTAAAATGTGCATAGTAGCTAAAAGATTTACGCTGCAACCGACTAGGTTGTGTAATCCTCGTCACTATTAGTATAATTGCTAGATCCGCCTATTTAAGTTTGATGAAAGAATACCTAAGACAATGTTAATTGTATTGGCCTAATTGCAGGCCGATAATACAAGCTTGGGTTCTGAGCTGTGCGAAGCGAGCTCAGTGTAGCGGTAATGAAGTAGCCAAAGCACAGTCCCCGACACAAGCTGTCTTACTATTTTTGTAACACAAATTTAGAAAGAAAATCAGAATAAGCATATATAAGGAATGCTTATAAATCAATATGCAATTTAAATCAAGTATTTGTTATTATACTTTTCAGGAAAACCTTACGCATAAGTATGTGTCAATAGGAAATTTTATTTTAGCGAAACCAAACAAATAAAAATAGAAAATTATTTTAAAACGTAAAATTGACAGAGATTAACATTAATCCCCGTATTCATTGTCACTTGTTCGGAGAATCGCAGGCGTGTTGTCAGTGAGGGTTTAGCCAGCGTCTTCTCCATTATATGCCTACCATAGTGGTACTCTAGCGAATTACCAAGTAGAAAATTCTCCGGTGTATGCAGCTACAATTCAACCTAAATATATCATTCACTTTTTCGTTGATGATATTAGATATAAATGGGGTATTTACCGTGGGTTTGTTTACATTATGAGTAGATGGAGATAGATGATTCTGGCCCACCATTTTGCTCCCCCCGCCACTTTTAATTAACTTGTTGACCTTGAAAACCGGTTTTTAACTGACTTTTAATGACCCGCCTGCGGCAAAACATATACAGGGTGCGTCAAAAATTTACATACAGTGTGCTTCATAATAAATATATATGGTGCGTCAAAATAAATAT
>JAHWXV010510007.1:0-10801 GCA_024586415.1 Phrixothrix hirtus | reverse complement strand
GACACTCGCGCACGGTACTTTGCACTTTCTTAAAGTCTATGAAGTCCTTAATTCAATCTTTCTTAATTACACTTCCGTATTTATGAATATAGCGAAAATGTGTAGAATTTTTAGTAATTCTTTTAAATCGCGCTTCGCGGTATTCTGTCGGTTTGTATAAACGTTACAGGTTTCCTTAGCTAGGCTCTAAAGATTTCCTTATAGTCCGACATGGGTCAACAAGAAGGATGAACGGTAGAGACCCTTCAGCTTCCCTGAGAAGTCGAGTTCATATTTGTGAGCTATCTGTCACCTTTCATACCAGGTTTCTAGAAAGTGACCATTGGTTAATGTTAATAACCTCAATAGAGTACCTGCAAAAAATGGTAAGTCAGGGAAAACCTAGGAAAGTCAGGGAATTTTGTATCCTTCTGGAAAGGGGAACCCTGATAATGCTTTCATCAGAAATATTAATTTAATTAATAATCTAACATTGTTTTTAAATTCCTTAATTTAAAGAAAAACGGATTGTGGTGTTTAAAGAGAAGACGTTCTTTAAAATATCCCAGGATGCTTGTACAAATTTTTGATTATAGTTTAAAATGACAAGATAAAAAAATCGTAAGTTTCTTTCAGAGATTGAGGTGATTAACATAAATACAATTCACAACTAAACAATATAATTGATAAATATTGTTATATAACACTCACAAAAATACAATAACCCTATAAGATAGTGAAATCTTTTTATAATGTCAAGATAAATATGAATTAGCTATTGCAAATAGCTATTAATACACTAAATTTCTTTTAACTTTTATCACCATAGGTAGACGTTTAGTGAAATAATTTCGAATGTTCTTTTGTATCGTATACATTACTACATATAGGTTCATTATCGAAAACCCTATGAACTCATATTTATTTCTTTATTACTTTGAGTAATTCATACCTTTATTTCAAGTACATAATTATAATTTTGGTACCAAAAGCACTATTTTGACCATTGATTAATTATTATTAGTTTTCCTTTTAGATTTATTAACAATATTGCAGTTAAAATTCTAACTACTCCCCTGATAACAATTTTATATTTCAATTTCTTTTATAGTATTGATTGTATTCATTCATTTTATAAATTTGAGTACTTATGAATGCCTTATTAGACTTGTCATTATAGAATAGTAAATTTTAGTTAACATCAGACATAAAAGGTTGGATGGTATCTAGTGGTTTGAATACTATTATTAAAACAGTTAAAGTCGACTTGTGTTTTTAAGTATATCTTATTTTTTAAGCGTAAGTTTAATCGTTCTAGTGATTTCAATACAAAATGTGTTTGTTTTCCATATTTCACGATGATTACATTTGGACTTCAATACATTGATACCAAATCACCCACTTGACCATTGTTGTCTTTCAAATCAATTTATCAGAAATTTAGAGTTAAACGCTTCGTAGATATGGAAACATTTTTAATCGTCAATGACCTCTAATTAGAGAGAATTATAAATAAGTTTCGTACCAATTAACTTTATCGCAAAGGTATCCTGAAAAAATTAAATTAAATTTACACTGAACTTTCCTTTTTTATAGTTTATTTTTAAAATATTTTGTGTAAATTTAATTGTTGCAACATGCTTCGCTTGTAGATATTATTTTGATTTAAATATGTTAAGATTTAATTTTTTTGTGTTTTTATGAACGAAATTTTATTAACGATCGAATATATACTCAATGTACTTAAGTTTGGTGTTACGTCAGTTCTTTACGACGTTGTCTAATTGTGCGCTGTTTAAATTTGGCTAGAAATATTAAAGTGTAAACAAATTTATTAAAATGGTGTTTTTAAAGAAAACATCGTTATTGCAAATTGAACATATGTTGTTAATAATTGCTATATAAATTGCTTTGTATTATTTTTGTTGTGTAGGTTATGTTTTGCTTGTCAAAGTACATTTGGCAAGGTCTGCAAAATAAACATCTTAAAATTTTATGGTGTACCCAGAACTTAAGCATATGGTTGTTTACAAAATCTTTTATTCGCTTATAGCTTGTAGAAACCTGACTTTGTTTTATAATAAAGCTGATCTAGATAAAACATAAATAGGAAGTTAACATCTAAACCTGCTACAGGAATGCCGTGATCGAATTTAATTACAATTACAATTATAAGATGTATATAAATGAGAAATTATATTTTTCTTAGCTGTACATTTAATAACATATGAATTTATAATTACAGAATTATTATTACTACAGAAATGAAGTAAAGCAATTAAAGTTAAAAATTAATTATTGATAATCATTATACTAGACTGTATATAAAAATGGTTTCTTAAAATGAAAGATACATACTTATTAATGTAGATAATTTGACATTTATCATTTAATATTTGTTTTTCATGATGGCTTCAAAAATTATGTCAATAAGAAGTGTTTAACAGATGTAAGTTCAAGGTTAGGAACACATCGGTATCAGTTTATCAATCATGATGTTAATTTCGATTAACTAAGTTCTACCGTTCCATACGCTAATTTGGCAATTCACTTAACTTCCAATACATAAAAAGGCAACAATCAAATATAAAAACCTATAATGTGCGAATTAACAAGAGAATCATTAGCATCAAAAAAACACCTGTGCAAGTTTTTTTTTTAAATACCAACAGCTTATGAAATCATTATTTAGATAGGTTTAAATACAACATTATGGTAGTGTGGCAATTAGATTATTTTGCTGCCATGATATATTCATTCTTTTTCTTAAAGAAAAAATACGATAAACCTTACGCTTCATTTTCATATTTATTTCACAAGTCAAAATCCTAAACTGTATTATTGACTTTCAACTAGTCACCTAGTGAATGTATAGAACATTAAATAAAGTTCGCTAGAATTTTACCAAGGTAATACTACATAAAAGGTGGATGCGCAGTTAGAATTTATAACGATATTCCAATATAAAAAGGAAAAGGTAAATCATTAATGAAATGAGTAAATTTATCACTAAAATGAATTAAATCAAATGAATTTATTACCAAAGGACTATAAAACGAAATGATTGGAAAATTATTCGTTACAAGATTTTACAATAACTAATTAAAAATGGCTAAAAAGTAGTATATAAATAGTCTAAAAATTTTGTACTTACTTTTTATTTAAACACCAAGCATCAGATAAGTATCTCAGGGTTTTCCGATGATCAGTAACTATTGGACTCCTAATACCTAATACACTATTTAATTACCAAATTAATTTCTTTTGTTTGTAGTGAAAATTAAACGTGATGTCTTCGGGGGTTTTATTTGGGATTATAAATAAAATCTTTAATTAATCATTTGTGTTGGCTTAACAGGACAACAATGAATTATTAATTAATGCTAAAAAATTAAACAGTGATTCGTAATTTGTGTGTGCAATAATCGTAAATGAGCAGGCCTTCCAATTTATTCCAACTTTAATTTGTGATTTCTTTTAAATTAGACAAATGCACTTTCGAATTTTGGCAAAGTAATCGAGGAATGTAATTTTGGACTATTTACTTTTAACTTTGAAATAAATTAAAAATTCAGGATCTAACCTTTTTAAATTTTAATTTTAAAAAACAAAATTAATAACCAATGATAATAATGTACCGAAACCACGATCATAAAATTCTTCTTTATTTATGTCTATCCTTTCCATCAAAGGAATACTTATGAAGTCCCAATCAAAATTTACAACCTTGATTATGCTTAATTCAATAAATTTATTAAAAAACGGTGTCACTTAATTTTTTATTTGATCATTTAATTGTTTATCGAGACTTTGTAAATATTCAACTATTTGAATACCTGCGATGTTAAAAATTCAAGTAATTAATTGCACTTACTTGATGTTGCCTTCTTTTGGTAGTCTACAGGCAATAGGAAGCCGGGGTGGCTTAGCAATCTTTCGGGAATAGCAGCGATCCGGCAACTAATTTAACAAGCCCGTTGATCTGTGGTCCTTTGGAAGGTTTTAGTGAAACGATTATTCCTCGTAGTTTCCAATTTGACAACGCAATCACTTTTCTATATTAAATTTTATTAATTGTTTCTTTACACTACACTTTGCACTTTACCGCACTAGGGTGTGGCACGTGATTTTAATTTCACCACTACTTTAATGTTATTTGAATAGTATTAATTTTTAACTTATAAAATTTAATTGGTTTAAATTCATTTGCATAAAACAATACTCTTATTTTAAATTTCTTTCTTAGTCAATTCGCATATGCACCATGCTACTGCTTCGCCAACTTTTTTCCGGGTGCCTCACCCCGATCCCGTTATTCTATTCCTACCACGCTGTACTTGCTGATATCATCCCGTTTCTGGGCTTATCTTGATCCTTTCCTGAAAAATTACACGGTACCGCCTTTTTGCTTATTTTTCAACGATTTCTTATTTTGTAATTTATCAACTTAAATTAATTAATACAATTAAAGGAATAAGTATCTCTTTAGGATTTGGCTAAACTTTTTACTATTCTTACAATATTAATTTATACTTTAAATTTATATACAGGATGTTTTATTTTAACAATTATTACTTAAATACAGGTGTGTAATTGTAATTGTAATTTAGAATTACGCAGAGCCCTAATTCTACAAGGTTGAGAAATTCTGTTCCAAAAAAATACATATACGTACTAGAAACATCCTTATTTTTTTATTGTCAAATGACTGAATAGTGGACCCTGCTGTTTTAATGTAATAAATATATGAGTGAATACTGCACACCCCTCAAATTTTATCAAAATTGGTGTTTGGGTTCTCTTGTGAACAATATGCCCTAGTATACAGCACTAAGTTATGAGATGTTTTCAGAATCAAATTATGAAAATTTATTTTTGAAATAAATTTGTATCTTTTCTACATAGTTTCCACCAATTTTTGCATGGTCACATCATAGAAGAATATCCTCTGTGATGAATATGAAATTTTGGGGAATACAGAAAATGATAAAATTGTGAATCATTTAACCTGGCGAATTTTTTCTTCAACCATATAAACAAACCATTGTTTTACACACATTAGCCACTTCACTGCTCCTTTGGGCATTTGCTAACCTTTGAATCACTTTATTATTCAATTTATAACAAATGTCCACTGGTTTCATGTTCCCTGTATTTAACGTATTCACTGCTAATGACTCGAATTCAAGTCGCACCGATCATTTGCACAGTGCTCATGACTCGGATCTGAGATGCTTCGGTACATCGTGAGGATGTGAATTGGTGTATGAGAATGTGTCAACGCATTGTTTACACATGTGTCCAGACATAGTTGGTCGTTTATTCATAATTAACACTAATTGCATGGAAAGGTAACAATTCTGAGATTAAAAAACAAAGAATAGATGTAAAATAATTTATTTTAACTTTTATTATTTTACTTATAAACTTGTTTCACACTTTGTAGCGATTTATCTTGGTTTTTTTTTAAGAAACAGTACGACTTGGATCCGAGTCATTTAGCGCCATGTTGTAACATTCTTCGTGATATGCTAACAACTCCGATTTGACTTAACGGAATAAAACAAATTCAACTATGTTTGTAATGACAATATTCGCCTATGACAATAAAATATTATTTAATATATATACTCAGCACTGAGTGAATGTGTTCAAATCTTGACGTGATGTGAATGTGTTAAAGAGTAAGGCCACTTCAGGTCTCAGAAAAAAGGGGCTAATTTCGGCAATTTTTTTCAAGTGTATAATAAAACCATTGAAAAATTTAGTTTAGTGTATGAAAATATTTTATTCTCTATGCTTATTCTAAAATGGCAGCTTCAGAATTCAAGATTGCACAGCACCTTTCATGCAAGGCCTCAAATAGGCGAAATAATTGCTCCCACAAATTTCAATCTAGAACAAAAATTCAAACATTTTCAGCAGTACGTGCCAATAGTGACTGAATAGCATGTGGAGATTTGAAGATACTGTGTTTCTGAAATGTAATTAAATTAAATTGCATCTCTAATATCTGTGTAATACAAAATAAATAATTAATATCACAGTTTAAAAAAACCAAATATTTATAAGTGCGATCATTTAAATTTCCAATTATAATTAGTTGACAGGATAGTTACTAAAAGACCACACCTAGGCAAATACCTGTATGTGCGATAATAATAATGCGCATTTAAAAATAATTCATTCTTCGCCCAAAAATTTCATGAAAAATTGTTTATAAAAAGTAAAATTTTTAACTTATTGCAAAATCCATTACATAATGTATCTGAAAAGTCACCCTCAAAATTTCAAGAGAATCAATAAAGATTCAAAATATGCAGTTTCGTGAAAAACGTGTTCAAAGTCTTCCACAGTAGAAAATTTTATTATACTTTTAATCTGTGATGCCTGCACTATTCACTTGGTCTTCCATATTGGCATTATCTTCTTCTCCGTCCTTCTTGGCTGATTTTAAAGCAAATTGAGATGTTTTGCGCCTTCAGTCAATGATCAGTCAGATAACTCGATGCAACAGTCATCTAACTGAACGCAGAAGTTGTAGAAAGTCAGCAGTATGGTTTTGCCTAAAACCGTCATAAGTGCACAATACTGCTTATTCTATCGTTGAAAACGTACACTGCAAGATTTCCTTTATATGGGCGTAAATCAACAAAATTGAAATATTAACCCTTGTTGTATTTATAGTACTCATGACATCTGTAAACTATTATTCAAACTTTATAAACTTCCTGTACTGCACTGTACCGATCGAAAAGTGCTTGGTAGTGCTCAGCAAGGTGCATTGACAAAACTTTTGAAAACAACCTGTTTGAGATTTCTCTGGGCTATGAAACATTTTTTATTCTTAAGGCTTTAAGGAAACATACTAACTAAAAAAAAAGATTTTTGAAAATCTTCAGTAATTAACAACATTTTGCAACACACAACGATGCGTCAAAATGATCCAATTGTTCTAAAATGGTGTCTGTAACATATGTAACTGGTATATAAATGGACAAAAACTTAATTCTCTGAGAAATTGAAGTATACTTTATTCTAATAGATTTAACTGTTTGAGTATCAAACATTTGTATTTCGTCAAAAAACACATTCGTTGCTTCGGTAGACTCATAGTACAAATTCCATTGCGTGCTGTATTTAATATCTACGTTTTTATTAGAAAGCATTTAAAATCTAAATTATTTGTTGTTAACTTAAGCTAAACCCCTTTTGGTACATAATTCAAGGCAGTGTTTATTGAATTTAACTTTGACAGAAGTTAAGTTGTGTCTTACAAAATAAGTTGTATATATACACAGTATAAAACGAATCATGTTAAACTTAAAAATCGGAAATTTTATCGTTGACTGTATGGTATATTGTATATAACTTTTTTACAACAAAAATATTCTTTTACTACTGTGCCATAATCACTTAGTTAAAATTTACATAGAAATAGGAAACAGAGCTATAATATGAATAATGTACATATGAATACTAAATATTTCGATATTTATAAATTTGTATTCAATTGAATTAAATATTTTAATACAAAGAATCTATAAAATGATGTGTTAAAAATGTATTCGTTACAATGTAACGTGTTTCATTTATTTATAAATTAATAAAATTTAATGTTTTATTAGCATATTACAGTGACAAGAAAAACGTACTCCTAATATTTTTGCAAAATGCAAATTGTAAGCTTTAATTAATATAGTCAGGGAAATACTCACTTTTGCTTAGTGTAACAGATTAAATCGTCAAGTTTTAAAAGTTCATTAGGGTATTACATAGTCGTGCCTTGTTTGATTGATATAGTATCAATCTGGGGTTAGTCGAGCGGTTTGTTTATTTATTTAGGGGCATCGACCGCCAATAACGGTATTCTTGAGAAATTTTTCGGCACTTATCGCTTTTACCTGAAAAGCTTAACTTAGGTACAACCCTTTTGCCTTTCTCGAACAAACATGACAATGTCAATGTAAAATTTAATTTATTTAAATAAAATAATTATTTCAAAATGTTATTCCATAAATGCAATAAATAAAACTAGCGTTGCTCAAAATATTTTCTCCATCTCTTGTAGCTTAACAAGTTTGCTGTGGATCACACGCATAGCGCAGGAGTCTGGTTTCTGTTGCCGTGTTGAATACGTGCCTGGCGCATGAGTGTATACAGAGTAGTAAATGTAAACAATGTGTTAAAGAGTATACACAAAAAATGTAAATGCCCTTCTACTTTTGAGGCTAAATATTATATCTTTAAAATTTTAAATTGGGGAATCTTATAAAAGCTAAGCTACACAAGCATTATTTGCAGCGTGTCATACGCCACATTTTATGCTTCGAAAAGCAATGTATTTTTTTAAATGGGTGCAACTAGACCAGCATGAATTACATTAATTTAAAAGAATACACCTCATTTCGATGCATAAAATGTGGCGCACAACAGGTGCCACAAATAATATTTATTTAGTTCAAGTGTAATTGTAGTTGGGTTAAAAACGGAAAAGCCTAAAAATAAGTTCTTTAATTAAATCATCGGCGGATTTAAGAATGAAAATTTTTTTAAACGTTTGTTACACTAAGCAGAATATAATTATAATTTAATTTTTTAAAAAAATTTAAGGAGAGTGTAAAACTAGCCGTTGGTTTGAAAATAAATGTAAAAGAAGTTATTCTAACACAATTGTAGTTGTATTTGTAAATAATCGTTTGTCTAAGAAAATTAAGAGAGTTTTAGTTTTATATTAGTGTAATGTTACTAATGGTAAATGTAATATAGAAATCGTTTTTATTATTAAGTTTAACGAGTATGTATTAGAAAATATTTTTTGAATTAATTTTATTGTTAACTAACCAAGAAAGCTTATAAACTTTAACAAAAAGACTGATATAATGATGAATTGGACTTTTAAAGCAACATTATCATTTTACAAAGTATTTTCCTACAATAAAATGATTAATCGGCTACTACACATCATGTAGATTTGGATTGTTTTGCAATGTCATATGTTAAATGTTTAAATTTTACAAAATTTAAAAATGTAGTTATATGTCGTAGTTAGATTATTTAGATAAGTGTGTTGTTTTTATTAAATATTTGATGGACAAATTGAAATGTTTCAATTTGAAGTAATAATTTTATCTTCTTCTTGATTAAATTCAACAAGCAATGCAATTAATGTAGTCTTCCAGTTGAATTAAGTTAGTATTGTTTAAATTTTCCTAGTTTATACAATCTGTGATCTCATTTTTATTAGACACTCATTTTTATAATACATATCTGCGATCATAATTAGTCATCTTGGTAGAAGAATAAATAAAAGCACAAGGTGGTACCATTAATTATTCCTAATAAGTATTTTTTAGACGCACAAATATATTTGCTCGAGTTTGTGTTCCTTTTAGGAAAACTCTTGGAAATGTTTCCTATTTATATTAATTTGGTGCTACTTTAACGACGCAAATTTTTTTAAACAAGCACAGATAAAAAAGTTACTTCAAATATTTTGATCTTGCCAAGAATTTCGTAGATTTAGTTGTTTTATCTTTTTATCTACCTCCATAATTTTAACACTAATGACTTTAGATATATCTAGTTTAAATGATTGTGTTAATTTGTTACTAATGTGTTTAAATTTCACTTGCTTTTTAATAAGGTTTGTTGAGATTGTTTTACTTTTATGCTTTATTTGGAGATGTATACATATCAAATGTTTGTAAAATGTATCAACTTGCTTTTTTTTATATAAGTAGACCTTTATAAAAACGTAGTTCCTTAATATGTTTGCTGTTAAACAGAGATTATCAAAAATCTTAAAATCAACAGTAAATGTATTACTTTCAATCAACTAAAAGTGTTCAATTTACAACAATATACAGTACAAAATATCACTCACACATATGCAATATCATTCCGAAACCAGTTGTTATGTTATTTTATTTTTAAGAATTTATCAGTAATTTATCAAATCTATTTTTAATTGTACAGTTATTTGTTGTAACAAGACATTGTATAAATCATAATGTAGTTTTAGTTGTACTTTGTGTATCTTTCTTGTCTTATTAAACTATTAGCAAAATATTGTTTCTCTTGAATTTAGTAAACCCATGTTGTCAGTTAAGAGGGGGGATTCTCAGAAAAGTGTTCAACAGATGGCACCATATGTTCTTCTTTACTTGTTTTAAATAAATTAGAATATTTCGTAAATTACATAAACTGTAAAACATTTGATATAAATGCTTTAATAATTCCTCCAAGAAGGCAAACAGAAATTTGTTCCCATAAATTTTAACTAAATAGGAGAAAAAATAATTTTACAATTTAAATTTTTTTTCTAAAATTATAAACTGGTATTACTTGAATGCCTACAACAAGTACAAAAGTGGAGTTTCGTCACGAGCACTTTTGGCTTTATGCTGCAACAACAGTACTGGGACACATCAGCACTCTACTAGAAATTGGGGTATAGGAAGAGAAAGAAGGCGCCACTATTCCGGATTGCCTCTCAAGATATGGAACTGTTCTCGGAATAGTTAGAAACAGTTCCTTAGGCATTTTGTTAATTTGTCCCGGGGTTCCTTTTGTCAAGACCCAAGGGTTAGTATAAATTTTCATCGCGGTCATAATTAGTACATATCCTCTGAAATTTAAAATATTCTTAATTAGCTTATTCTACTGTCAAAAATAAAAGTTTTATTAAATGACACGACATATTGCTATGTCCAATTTGATCATTTAATTAAAGATCCACGTAAATTTAAAAATAGCTGAGCAATCATGTACAAAAAAATGCAATTTTTAACTAAAGGAGGTTTATTGAATGTTAAATAAA